>JBAMAX010002752.1:0-25576 GCA_037043745.1 Chymomyza amoena | reverse complement strand
CGACGCAGCAACAGCGGGCAAATCATCTTAGAAGAGACTTTCTAAAGAGTTTATTGTTTTGGAGAGCAATTCCGGTATACTTTATTTATATATAGAGAGTTTACTCTCTTTTGCAATCAGATAGTCGATGCTTCGATTTCCCGAGAACATCTCTATTAATTTAAGGCACTGCATTTCGGATTCAGCTATAAACTGCAGGACTCTGTTCTCTTCGAACACTTTTTAATAGAGACACCCATGCTCCATCTAGGGACGTCTGAAAATAGTCAAGCCAGGGAAAATCATTTATATACATTTATTTGAGGCCTCCAGTGCACTAGACTGTCATCCCAGAGATTGTGGGTTCGAATTCCACGTTAAGCATGGTCTTGCACTTTCCACTTTTCCTAAATTTTCCTGTCTATTCAATATCTTTTTCACTTAATTCCATTATCGGTATCACAAAGGGCCTGTTCTTGGCATAAGTGAGTTGGGATGCCAAGTTCCCACTGCTGATTTAACCTACCTAACCTACCTCTTCATTTTATCGCTCTTGCTTGCGCGATCGCGAAGAGCCTGAAATATCTCCCCCTCAGAAATCGACATATTATCAAAATCGGTATAGTAGCTCTTGCTTCCTATCTATTTTTTGAGGAATTGTTTAAAGGTGTATGAATCTCGCTATCTTGTCCTCTCTCTCAGATTGGAGACATCCGAAAACGAAGAGTTTCATCTGGAAAAAATAATTAATGAATGAATGATATTTTCAGAATTGTTAGTTTTTTTTCCAAGTGTTAACACAGAGTTTTAGTTTTTATGAGTAGGCTGAGTGGTACGCTTTATTAGAGCTGGGCATTGATTCGATCTTATGTAAATCGATTTTAATCTGTTCATTTTAGCAGCTAGCTTTAAGCAAAATATAAATTTTATAAAATAGTCCCATTTGTTACACTAACTAAAGTCATCGATAATTTAAAAAAAAAAATACAGTTTGACAAACTTAATATAATAAAAACAACTTTAAAAAGTAACTGTAGAAAAAAAGCTGAAGTTAAGGTAAATCCTGCTGAAACTAGTAGTGAATTGTAAGCAGCTGCAGCTGAAATTTAATTGATTTGATATAGTCGCTTAAATGTTTAAAGTATGGTAAATAAGGGTATTGAGAAAAACGAATAATAAAAATCCTAAGTGAGTTGGGACGCAAAGTTCCAACTGCCAGCTTAACCTACCTACCCATAGCTTTATTCTAGGAATGCCGAGAACTATTTAGGTGGACTTAAAAAACTTTTCAGGCTAAGGTCTTAATCTTATTGTTGGAAGGAGTTTATTTCAGATTGAAGAGTACCATCACCTTTTAGAGTGAAGATTTGAAAACGAACTGTGGTATTTAGTACAAACTTTTCGGGATTGAACAAGGGGATACTGCACTTAGCCTCAACTTCCGATAATGCTACTTATTTAAGAGTAATCGAAGAATAAAAATAACATCGTGTAGTACATTTTCGTAGACGATTACTGTCGAAATTTCAGCCGAATTAAACTCGTAGTTTTGTTTTGACCGCTTGTGGAAGGAGCACCCTCCTGAAGTATTTAGAAGAATCTAGTGGTAAGGTAATGAAGATAAAAGCAACCAATTTATGTCCCAGTGTAATTATTTAGAGGAAGATGACTAGAAGCGAAGAACTTGTATTAGGGAGAACGAGCTAACGATCTATGTAGATAAACTCAAGAACTTGGGATGAAGCTTTTATATCGTCTGCCAGGTGCAGCGATTTAGCACGCGGATGCACTAATAGAGAACTCGCATACCATTAGCTTAGCTTATCCGTAACACTCACTCCTGCGGGATACTAGAGCACTCCGGTGAACCTGGAACTGAAGCGGCGGACGATTGTTCCAGAAACGGATCTGCAGTTGCTCTTGATATTATGTATATAAAAAATGAGAATTTGTGAACCAAACCAATACGTTATCGTGGGGCGCTGCCAAGATATAATCCAAGATGTATTCCAAGAAAATAAGATCGTAATGGGGACTAGAGTTATTGCAGAGTAGTGCACCATAGGCGTAATAGCTCAGAGGATTCTAGTTCCTCTTCACGACTCCTTTCATAGCTTCGGAGATGAGAAGGAGATAGAAGGTACGCAACATACTTTTTAGGAGTCGCGCCTAATGACTGTGAAAATCCCTATTTCAAGAACTGGGTTGTCTGGTTAAGCGGTCTATAGAAGATCTGACACTCCTTATCGAAGACGTAAATTGGTTCAACAAGGAGAGGGATTAAGCTGATAAGGTGCACCCTCCAGCCATACCACTTAAACCACCTGTCTCCCTTAACGTCCGCTACCTCCCTCACTCCATCATTTTTTTACTTTCCTATCAGCTTTTGGGTAATCTCTGTTAATTAGCAGCCTAGCAAACGTAACCTTTTCGTGAGCAGGAAAACTAAATATTTATGAAAAATTAGTAAAGTCAAACCTTTTTTTGTGTGATTTTTTTGTGCGGTTTTTTTACGATTTTTTTTTTGTGCGGTCCCTGTCCCCCGCACAAAAATAGGTTTGTCTGTATGTGGTTGAATTTGAATTACTCTACGAATTTTTTTCTCGAAATACTGTTCTTAGCTAGATTTACAGGTCTTAAAGTAAATCTATGACGTTAAAATGCTCCTCGATAAAATCCTCCAAAATTAAGTTATTACTGAAACCAAGGCCTGGTACAGTTTTATAAGGCGATTCCCAAAAAAATGGGAAAAAATCTTAAAAATCATTTCTTTTCAAGACGTTTTAACATGCATCGTAAAAAATTATATTATTCTTAAGAGGATATAATTTGTGTTGTATTTAAACAACTTCAACAGAAGAGTTGAATACATACAAGAAGAAGAATTTGAATAAAACAAGAAGAAGAAAGAGAAAAGAGAAAAAGTAAAAGAAAAGAAGAGTCAAATACATAGCAAAGGAAAGAAAAAATTTAATAGATAAAGATGTGTCCTAAGAATTATAATATTACCAAAAATTCAAATACAATTTTGCCAAGCGAACTAACTAGCAGTACCCAGAGCCCCCTTTTTTTTTTGCAAAGAAGCAATTTTTGTGCTGCTGCTCAAATTCTTAAATGCCGTATCGTCAAGTCAGAATACGAATGGATTTTTAGCTTTTGCCTGAATTCCAGCCAAAATTTCTACAAGTATTTTGACAATAAAGAAATCACGTTCGAAACCATTTTTGGTAACAATTGCATACTAAGTAAAAAAAGAACCAAATCCAAACGAGAGCTTTTCGCATTTTCTTACCTTATTTTTTCAAACATTGTCTGCTAGCCAACAACTTTTGAATACTAAGCTAAGCTTTTGCTATCCCAACTACACTGTCCCATTTAAGCTTTTGACTTTTTCTACACGTAGCTCGTTTCGGAGTCTATTTCCACACAGGTTTCCCCTCCCTGCAAACACATGTAAAACATGTCAGACGTTTTTCTTTATTTTTTATAGGCTTGTGTTTATTTCTTCATTCAACCTACATAAACTAATACAATTTAGTCACGATTTGGTACACGTAACATTCATCAACATGCGAACCTCGATTTTGGCTAAAGCTCTCCTCCTGCTCAGCTCCACAATTCCCTCCCGCGCTCCAACTCAATTTGTCCAAATTTGCCTGATAAGAGGCGTTTAGCTGAAAACATAAGCCAAATTACAGAAAATTTCCCAATGTAATGTGAGCAGCTCACACACAACAACATTTTATGGCAGGAGCGCATAAATCAGCTGCCACAGGCCCCCCCCCACCCCACCAGAGTTGCCACACACACAAAAACCCTGCCAAACTTCCATCACTTGAAAATTGCATGCCAACGGCATTTGGGGGAGCTCTACAATCGAAGGATCAGGGAGGGGGTGGGTGCTTCATGCGGACCGATAAAATTCATGGCCTAACCTATTTTTGTTGGCCAGTCACGCAAATCTAGATACAACCGAAACAACAACAACAATGACAGCAACAACGACGACAAACAATTTTCACTTGTCAAAAGGAAAATTTTATTGACGCAATGCGTTTGGTTACGGAAAATTCAGCTTGACTTTTGGGCCATAGCCCAATTTATCACTAAAGTAACATTCACAAATCAAATTTGTATCTCGTAGTTTTAGATGATTTGTCATTTTTGCTAGATTGAAAGTTTGTCCGGTTGTCCCTAGCTACAACGTTGTAATTAACTCTATTATTTAATATGGCTTAAATAAATGGAAAGTTTTTCAGAGTCAAAGCCCACATTTTGGCCTTCTTGCGATATATTTTACAAGCATACGATAAAAATAACAGTAGCCACATATTCGATAAACAACTCAAATGTCTTTGGCATGGGTTGCACTTGAGTTTCATCGAACCGATTCATCATCAGCTCAAATGTTTTTTATTTTTGCTAGAGATGAGCGTTTGAATGATTTAAAGTCGTAGAGTTGACCTATAACAATTTGTTAAAGTGACAATGTGTAAATAAAATGCAGCAAATTGTTAAATATTTTTTTGTTATTATAACTTAAAATTTTTTTTGGGTAAGAGTCTTAAGTCTTGAGCTAGAAGTTATTAAGGAGAGCGGTTAAATCGATCAGGCAATATATTGGATAATTTTTAAAGCAATTCAAAAGATTGCTTTGAAAATTCGTATTAATTCTACACTGAGGAAAAAAAGCAACTATTTCGTATTCCAACTTGATTTGGGCGGAAGAATGAAAATCCTGAAATGTAGAATTTCGATCTTACGTTAAGTTTTTCGTTTTTAGTTTTAATGATCTTGAAATCAGTAAAAAAAATCGCATTTTAAGTATATTTTGAACTAAAATTGAGATAATAAAATAATTTTAATAAATATGAAATATTCTTGAAATGAGTTCTCAAGATTTTGATCTAAAATATTTGCTTCTAGAATCAAGTCTTTTCAGTATATTTTGCACTTAAATTGAGATAACAAAATACTTCATGTGAATATAAATTATTCTTAAAATAAATTCTCCAGATTTTGATCCAAAATATTTGCATCTTGAATCCAGTCCATATTTATATATACTTGAAAATTTCAAATTTTTTGTAATTATTCAAAAATGCACTTTTGAGTAATCGATAGTGCGAAAGAATGGATCACAAGCCAAATCGAAATATCGATTAACTAAATAAAACCAATAGTTGAAAAAAATAAGAAAATAGTATAATTTGTAATTCAAAATTTCATTTCTACGTTTAAATTGATTATATCCGATTTCAAACGCCATATTAAAAGTATAAGATGGATAAAATGGAATATATCGCTATTTTTATACCCTGTACCGTATGGTACCAAGGGTATATTAAGTTTGTGCAAGCCGAAAATGTATGTAACATATAGAATTAGACGTCGGAGACACCCCAAAGTTACCTAAAATATGATCAGGGTGAATAGAGAAGTCGATATACCCATGTCCGTCTGTCCTTCTGTCCGTCCGTGTGAACGCCTAGATCTCAGAGATGGTAAGAGCTAGAGTTACCAAACTTTCACATTAGATCCCATATTATTCCATAGGAGGCAAGTTTATTTTATTTTTTTGATATCGGGGATAAATTATATAGCTCCCATGGGGGTGTTTGAGACGACCTCGACAAAAAAAAAGCGTTTTAGATGAATAATTCATTTGTTTATGAAGATATCGTAATCAAATTTGGTATTCGAAAGTTTTTTATAGTTCCCAAACACTGTACCAAATTTGATCGAAATCGGTTGACTATATCATATAGCTCCCATAGGACCGATCGGCCAAAATAACTTTTTTAAAGAAAAATTCGCTATTGTTCTTTTTTTAAATAAAGACATCGTAACCAGATTTGGCGTTTGGAAATTTTTTAGACCACTTAAGCAATGTGCCAAATTTGAACAAAATCGGTTGACTATATCATGTAGCTCCCATAGATCCGATCTTTCAAAAAATACATTATTTAACAAAATTTGTTGTGATTCGTTTGTTTGTTAAGATATTGAGACCAAATTTGACATTCGTGAGTATTTTATAGTTCCTAAGCACTGTACTAAATTTAATCCAAATCGTTTGACTAGATCATATAGCTCCCATAGGACCAATCGGTCCAAAAACACGTTTTTTATACAAAATTCGATGTGTTTTGTTTGTTTGTAAAGATATTTGAAACAAATTTGGCATTCATATCTTGTTTAAGGTATTTAAGCACCGTGTCAAATTTTATTGAAATCGTTGACTATATCATATAGCTCCCATAGGAACGATCGGTCAAAAAAATTTTTGCTTAAAAATTCTTCTGTTTTTGGTTTTTTGTGAAGAAATCCGACTTTATTACAAGCTAGTGGTACAGGGTATCCTAAAGTCGTCCGCGCCCGACTTTACGTCCGCCATTTTTTTTTTAGGTTTTATCAACGGAGATGGCTGCAATCACTCCAGCAGTGGAGGACCTTTTTTTTTTGGCGCCGCCGGAGATCGCGTGTCATTTCAAAAATATTCAATATTTTATTTCAAAAATTTTACTGTGTATTCTCAAAACATGTGTAAATATACCCTCAAAATTTTAAATAGATGGATTCACTAGTTTTTTTTTATTAATTCCCAAAAATGGCCTTTTTTTAGGGTGTCACGCTAGGTGTGCCCCTTAAGATAACAAAATACTTCATATGAATATGAATTATTCTTGATATAAGTTCTCAAGATATTTATGTAAAATGTTAGCATCTTGAATCAAGTTTTACATATAAGTGTTAAAAAATTAAAATTTTATTTTAACTATTCAAAAATTTATGTTTGAGTTATAGATAGTCTTAATATGAATGACTTACCAGCCAAATCAATTAACTCTATAAAACAAAAAATTAGAAAATAATATAATATATATTGTTATTCAATTTTCTACTTAAGTTATAGATTTAAGTTGATGATATCTCGTGTCTAAAGCCATATTAAAAGTATAAGATGGATAATATGGAAATTATCGCTATGTGTATTATAATTTCTGTATGAATATAGGAGTGTTAATCGTTTTGCAAGTGAAGAAAATTATTGATCCTAAATCAGTTTTAAATTTATACATTTTCTCTCCTAGTGGCTAAAATTTTTATTTTAGAGATTTTTTTTATGAATGTAGCATTTTGGCATCTATCCAATAATTTGTTTTAAAATTTCGAAAAATTCTAAACGTGGAATTAATCGAATTCGCAGTTGAGCCATTCATATATTTTTTGTACAAATTGTTTAAATTAAATTCAATTAATTAATTTAAAAAATTGTTTACAGCAGAAAACTTTTTTTAAGCGAGTTTAAAATCTGTAAGGCCTAAGATTTTGGATTATTCATCAATTTCAATTTTTTTCACGATTTTATTTGATAATATTAAAAGTAAGCGTGATTTCTTATATACAGATTTTAGAATTCAGGTTCTAATAACCTTTTCTACTTAGTTATGATAGTATGACTTTAAAAAATGTGCAGTGATAGGATTTTGATGTACAAGATTGTGGGAAAAATTCAAAAAAATCAACTGACGCTAGATTATTTTAAAACCTTGCATAACAAGAGTCTTAAAAATCTGCATATAAATGATTATTTCTTATAGGATTGAACCATTTTACTCTATAAAGTTTTATTACGCGTCACTTCTTCATAAGATCTTTTATTAGCCACACATATCAGATTGTAATACACTAAAAAAACAGGGTTATAGTATACCGCCATCAGTTTTCTAAGCCAATTTTATTTCCAAAATATTTGCATATTTAATTACATTTTTTATACTTTAATTAGAGTTATAAGATACTGCATTACTACTTGAAGCTTTGATCCATTGTTATGCAATTCTTACAGGAATTCGTTGAAAAATGCATATAATTTGCATTTGATTTTCTCTTAGTACTTAAAATCATTTATTACCCACTCAAGTTCAATTAATTGTGCTAATTTAAATATGCCTTGTTCAGAAATTCCAGAAAAATCTTTGCATGCGTGACTCCGATTAATTTCTTTTACTGTCACCTTGATTCATGATTTGATTTAATTTACATCTAAACAGCTTGACTTTGATTTATGTTGGCCCTGACTATGATATTCGCTCTACCTCGTAGGATTGTCAGAACTTTAGCACCGATTTTTAATTGAAGAAATTATAATAAAATTTAAAAAAAGCTTTTCTATCCTGTAATAATTTTGATTTTTCATCTCATGCAATAAAATTCCTAACATATTGTATCCCATCTTCAAACACAACTTTGAATTTATCAATTGTTATACATTTTCCTAATTCAACAATTTGTGGGAATAGAGAGAGCTCAGCTCAATTTTTGTATGGTAGCTATATAAAAAAAAAATGTAGACTCATATAAAAAACCTTTGTGTAAAGTTTGATCAAAAATGGCACACTATTTCATAAAGCTGCCATATAAAAACTGAACTGAAGCTTTCTTGGTAGTACACTTCGTCATGCAGTCAAGATTTCAGCACTCACGCGCTTGCCAAATCATTTCATCTTTGAATATTTCATTTGTTATATTATAAATACATATTCATAATCCAACAATTCGAAGAAATATAGATTAGGTTCAACTTTTATATGGTAGCTATATGAAATAGTTGACCAATTTGAAGCAAACTTAGCACTTAGTCATACGAAAAACATTTATGTAAAGTTTGATCAAAATTGGTGTACTATTTCATAGTGGAACCTGAGCTATCTATTTCAGCATTCACGCGCTTATCACGTCACGTCTTTGAATATTTCAATTGTTATATTATACATTTTCTTTATCCAACAACCCTCCTAAGCTCAGGTTCAACTTGTGTATGGTAACTATATGAAATAGTAGAACAATTTTGAGCAAACTTAGCCAAAATGCTTATGAAGACTCCTTCAAAAAACATTTGTTTAAAGATTCATCAAAATTGGCACGCTATTTCATATAGCTATCAAACAAAAATTGAACCAGTTGTCTGCATAGTCGACATCCTCATGCAGTCACGACTTCAGCACTCACGAGCCTGTCACGCTGCCATCTCTAGCTAGGGCAGACCGCCTGCCTTTACTGTTGTTGTTGTTTCGTCATATCAATTTTTTGTTTTTTTCATCATCATCTTCTTTGGTACCCACGCAGGCATCTTCCTCACATCCATCTCCTCCTGCTCCATGCTATTGCTCTATATATATAATGGCTTAGATACTTATGTATGTATGCAATGTTGATCTCTTTAAGCTTGTCATGATTTACAGTTATGACAATTTTAAGTTGGTTCATTAGTGTGGTCATGTATCTGTGTATCTATGTTATGTACAAATGTCTGTGTGTGTGTGTTAGCTGCATTATGATTGAGGATGATTACAAATGTCTTGTTATGGCAGTTGCTGCTGCTGCTACTGCTGCATATTTCCTTGGCCATTTGTAGTCATGGCCAAGTGAAATGGTTTGTGTCTGCGCTTAATTAATAGCCACTGTCAACGTTTTGAGTTAAACATCCGACAAAGACAGTTTAAAGTCAGTTTAGTAGCTTTGCTCTGGTTTTAACAGCAGCTAATGATTAACCAAGTCTTAGAGTTAAAATTTCAGTTGGCGCTGTGCTCTCATGTTTGGCTCTAATTGATTGGTAATGTACTTTACCTGTTCAACTCAAATTACAGCTGTTAACCTAGTTCATTACTATACTTGAAGAATTTGTCTATTAAAATTTATGGTTTCTTGAATATGTTTTAGCAAATTGTATCTGCTTTTGATGGCATTTATTTCCGTTTTCATGCTGCAATTCATTTGGTAAAACGAAAAAAATTGCCTAGCAATTTGTTGTAGTTCAGTCAATCAATTTAGCCAACATAAACATTTTTCATGCAATTAAAATGCAACCAACAAAAGTAAAAGAATCTAAATGCCTTCACTAGCCTTGAAGACTGTCTGCCAGATATGTGCTTTAATTGAATAACAAGATGATGGCCAACTGCACGCAATGCTGCTGGCTGAAACTGTTGGCCCGAACTCCACTAGGCATAAATGTAAAAAGTGGGAAGATGCTAAAATTGACAAGTCGAAAGTTGTATGCTCTTAAAAGGGAACTAGTTCTTTTGAAGCAAGCAAGAACTTTTAAGTAGTACAAACTGCAATAAAAGGATTGATTCAGTTTGATTGCCTAGTTGGCAAGCAATATTGGTATCATAATTGTCTTGTCAATTAAAGATATTACGATTGGTCTGAGCTTAGTCGGTCAGTTATAAGCGGCCTTCATAGATCAAAGCCCATAAAAATGGGAACTTTAGTTTTTCTTTGGGCATGAGTATCTGGTATTTTTTTTCGACTAAATACTCTTTATAAGTGCAATGCTGTAATATACTTTAGGAGGTTCTAAGGCTTTGCAGACTGTAGCAGGGGGGGAGGAGGGGTCTGCCGAAACGTCACGAGACACAAAAATCATATGGAAAATCTTCAAAAGTATTCCATTACTGTGTCTATTTTGACGAAAATCAGCGTCACGTAATTGGTTCTAATTTACTTAATCTAAGCCATACAACACGATTCCTTATCGAGCACAATCGATTTGAATTCTATTTATAGATAAGTGAATATTGAGGCTTCAGTTTTAAGATTGTGTAATGGTTATAAAAGGCTTATAATGAGACCTTAAAAGATATCAAAATCATATTCATAAGACCTTCACGACAATAACCCCCCTTAAGCGATATATTGTGACTTCCCAGGAATTTTTGGGGCTTATATTGGAGCTTATATTGATTCATATTTGGGATCGCTTAATCCGAACTTAAGGTCTAACCCCTCAGTGTTCTGACATATTCTCGAGAATTCCCCTTAAGCGATGTATTTGAAAGTAGTAAGAATTTTTGAATCAAGGTCAGATCAATAATATTTGAAATCGCTGAATCCGAATTCAAGGTCTAACCAACCCGTCAGGGTTCTGACATATAGTATTCTCGAGAACCCCTTATAGCCCATCTTGTATTTTGACGTTTTCAAATCTGGGATCGGATTCAAGGTATAACCTTCCCCAGAACGTTTCTAACATATTCTCAAGAACATCCATTAAGCGATGTATTTTGGAGGGTATACCAGATGTTCTTTGAATATTTGAATCTAGGATTGAAGGTCAGATCAATCATATTTGGTATCGCCGAATCCGAATTTAAGGTCTAACCGCCCCAACAGGGTTCTGACCCATTCATGAGAGCCCTGCCTTAGCGATGTATTTTGGAGGTTACCTCAGATATCGTTTGAATTTATGAATCTAGTATTGGAAGACAGATTAATCATATTTAGGATCGCTGAATCCGAATTTAAGGTCTAACCGCCCCGTCAGAGAGTCTCGAGAGCCCTACCTAAGTGATGTATTTTGGAGGTTATCTCAGACATCGCTTGAATTTATGAATCTAGTATTGGAGGACAAATCAATCATATTTAGGATTGTTGAATCCGAATTTAAGGTCTAACTGCCCCGTCAGGGTTCGCATAAATTCTCGAGAGCCCTCCCTAAGCGATGTATTTTGGCGGTTAGCTCAGATGTCCTTTGAACTTTTGAATCTGGGATTATAGGTCATATCAATCATATTTGGTATCGGCAAATCCGAATTCAAGGTTCGGCACGTTTCTGACATATTCTCGAAAACGCCTAAGCGATGTATTTTGAAGGTTATGTCAGACCCTGACTTGCTAGGAATTGATCTATTTCGGATGTTATGTCAGTCATGCTAGGGTTTTTGTGAACCTGGAATCCAGACTTAGCGACCTCAAAAACATGTCACAACACATCTATGAGACAGGGGTTCTTTGGACCTCGGATTCAGATTCAGCGGCTTAGGGTTAGCTAGAACATGTAAAGTAATATTATTTTTATTGACCTGTGTTATGACTAACCTCTCGAATCTTGGTTCTTGATTGCGCGAATTTACTTTCTATGAGGATTAGTAGACATTTGTTATAATGGGACCAATAGATGGGTAAATAAAGAGTACGACTCAAATAGATACTTGCCAAATTCAAGGGTACTTAAGAAAGGACAAGTTCGATATGTCCTCGCAGTAACTCCATTAACGACTTATGTACCTTATCTTGTAAACTTCGTAAAGCTGCCAGCATATCTCTAGAAAGTAGTACACAGAAAACGGAAAAACAGCAATCTCAAAAATATTGTATAAGCCCGCTCTTTGAGCTCCAGCATGTCCAAGAGTGTAAAAGTATCCAAGCAACCGACAACATACCAAGCATACGACACAGACGACACGTGTCTCCCGGAGTAAGGTTTAATTTAATTAAAATTTTTGCATCGACTGTGTGAAGACTCCGAAGTTGGGGTAGACCAGCAGATGATCTATCGTAGTACAAGGTAAAGCAATGCAGTACAAACAATCAGAGCAAAAGCCGTCGGATAAAGTGTAAGTAAACGTTGAGGAGGCTTCATTTGTGGCAGTGGCAACTGCGGTATGATGAAAAGCCCGCATTGAATCTTTTTTTTTCTCAGATTTTTTTGCCTCTTTGTCTGTGACTGCCTTTCTTTGCGCATTTTAACAGGTGAGAAAACAATGAAGTGCTGTTGGCCAACAAGATGAGGCAGGGAGATAGGGTAGGGAAGGCAGAGTGAAGCAAAATGTTTTACTTACATCCGTTGCAGCTGAGTGCATAGTTTGTTGGGTGAAGGGGGGATAGAAGCAAGGTATTGTAGCTGTAGCGAGGCATGTCCATGTTGCACATATTTTGTGGTCAAAGGCACTTTGAAGCTAGAAGCTGCAGGAGTTGGGTTACGCATATTGTTGTTGTTGTTGTTGCTGTTATGGTAACCTGCTGTGCCTTAGTTGGTGTGCTCTCTATATCCTCCATATCATATATCAGAGCATTGTAGGGTATCAGCGATTGGCAGCGAGGGGGTTGGGAACAACAAAATGCATGTTAAAATTGACAACGCCTTATGTGTAATTGATGCGACTGGCGGCAACTGCTATCAGTCTGGCAACAACTGTCAATTGGTATGTGCATCAAGTGGCAACACCTTAAACGACGCGACGACTCTGCAACACTCTACAAGGCGGCATTTTGAGCTACTTGCGGCTTAATACCAACTGACGCCTATGGTCAAAGCCGATTAACATAATAGCTTTAAGTTTTCAACATTTTTGTTTGGTCGATTGTGCCCCAGTTTTGGTTTACAAAAAAAGCAAAAATGTATCGACAATTAATGTTGGTCGATTAAAATGTTGCGATAGCCAAGCCTATCGAATATACTTAGTATGGTCAAATGCTGCCTTAATAATATTATTTACTATATTTAACTTGGCAGCAGCTTTAGTGAAAGCAATAGAGTTGAGTATCTTGTAGATACTTTATCTTAAAAGGCAACGAAACGTTTATCTCTGCGATAGTGATGCGTAATTTATGGCCGCCTTGCAACTGCAACTTGAAAGCCGATTTGCTCTCGTGCAATCGTGCAAAAAAATCTACGTACTAGGTGGCAATTTATGGCCACTTTGTCACAAATGGGCGTCGGCAACGATTTGTGGCTTATACCAAATGTTGCAAAAACATTTAACTTGGCTAATATGGTCTAAATATTGTGATTTTCCAAAAGCGAGGCTATATAGTAACTAAAATTTAAATATAGTCTGTCGTTGGCAATTTTTCAAATTTTAAATGCAGCTTGAATTTTAAATTGTAATTTTAGGTTTAAAATTTTTTTGTTTATGATAGCTGTCTGTTTTATGAAGTGTTTGGTTAGATGTGGAATTGGTTTTTCTTTTTATAACCAATTGTTAGAAATCATAATTTTAATTTTTGACAAATGGGTTTTTACACTTGCCTTTCAAGCAATTAATAGAGTTGATATTTTACAAAGAACTAATTAATGTATCTGAAAGATACAAAGCTTATATTTACTTTGTACAAGTCGAAAATGTATGTAACAGATAGATAAAGAAACAAAGGTCATCCTCCAAGTTTCTTAAATCATAATCAGGGGGACTAGAGCAGCTCATCCGTCCGACGCACAGTGGCACAGCAGCCGCAAAAACGTTGGAAAAATTGTTTTCACGATGAAATCAGCTTGGAAAGGTAATTTATGCATCTGATTAAGATTTTCTCAGGGATCCAGAAATTTTTTTTTAAATTCGGATGAATCAGGGGTGCCACAGGAAACCAATTCGATTTCAATTCCAATTCTTGGTGCCACAGACATGGCTATGAGCGGTTTTAAAACCGTTGTTAGCCATGTCTGTGGCTCCAAGAATTGGAATTGTATCGAAATTGAATCGAATTGATTTTCTGTGGCACCCCTGTATAGCTTAGTTGCTACAGCCGCTCAAAGTGAAAGATTTTTTTAAATTAAAAAAAAACTATACATTTTTTGAATAAAAGTTCGTTATGTTTTTACATAAATTACCCAACCACTCTATCTTCTTAAATATCGTAACATCATGTACGAGTACTTATTTTAAAGCCTGAACATTTTTCTTTTAACTGCAATTTAATTCATCAGCATATCTCAAAATGGTTTAGAAAATAGGATTTTTAACGCTTTTTTGGCTTCCGTGCCACTGTGCGACGGTTGGTATGTCTGAACGTTTAGATCTTGCGTATGGTAAGAGCTAGAGCAGCCGAAATTTCGGATCAGAGGCACGGAAGCTAAGCTTGTTTTATTTTTACGATATCCCGAGCAAATTATATAGCGTCCATAAGGGTCGTATAGAGCAGCTCCAAAAAACCAAGTATTGTAGGTACTTGTTTTTATTTTTTTTAAATATTGCAAAAATAATTTCGTTTAGAAAAAATACGGTATACAATTTTCCCAAAATCGGTTGACTATATCATATAGCCTTCATAAGACCGATTGATGAAAAAAAAATGCTCTTTTATTATAAATTCTTTGCTAACGAAGTTATTGTAACTAAATTCGGTAAATAAAAGTTTTTTTAGTATCTAAAAATTGTGCCTAATTTGGACGAAATCGGTGCATTTTATTTTTTTGAGATGGTATAGAACGTCTCAAAGTCGTTCACGCCTCATATTAAAGTCCGCCATTCTGTATTATATAAATTTGAAATTAGCTATTTTTAGTTTCATAGTTGGGAGTTGCTAATTTACAAAACTTTATTGAAAATCTGGAAAAATTTAGAAGATTCTAAAATAACTGGATACAAAAAAAAAAACAGCAACAAAATACTTAATGGAACTGTCTAGTGAAGAATCTCTTAAACAAAATTTTGATCAATTACGCTGAATACGAATTTAAGCTCTAACTGCCCCGTGAGGGTTCTGATACATTCTCGAGAGTCCTCCTAACCTATTTTTTTTTTGAGTCTATCTCAGACGTCCTTTGAATTTAAAAATCTGAGATTGGAGGTCTGATCACTCATGTTTGCAATGACTGAATTCGAATTTAAGGTCTAACTGCTCCTTCAGAGTTTTGGCACTTCTCGAGGGCCCTCCCTAAGCAATATATTTTAGAGGTTATTTTAGACGGCCCTTAAATTTTTTAATCTGGGATTGGAGGTCAGATCAATCATATTTGGGATCGCTGAATTCGAATTCAAGGTGTAACATACTGGTACATTTCTGATTTATTCATGAAAACCTCTATTAAACGAAGTATTTTGAAGGTTATGTCAGATCCTGACTTGCCGGGAATTGATTTATTTTTGAGGTTGTCTCAGACGTGCTAGAAGTTTTTGGAATACCGATTTATCGACTCCAAAAAGATATCACATCGCATCGGAAATATGAAGATTTAATTAAAATCAAGTTAGATTATATTATATTATAATTATCATTATTTATTCCTTGATATGCAGTATATATCACAATTTAAGTAGAAAATATAAAAATTTTATATGTAATTAGGGCAGAAATAATTTGATTATAAACTTTATTAATTTTATTTATGAACTTTTATTAACTTTTAAGTTCATTAAGGGGTTTGAAGTTTAATTTTTGAGTTAAAAAATACTTTATACAAATGTTTAATATTTTTTATCAGATGATGGTCCTTACTATAACAATGAATTGGGGTATTACAAAAAAATAATTACAAAAGCTTATATTTTTTTTACATATTTAATAAACATAACAATTACCATTAAAATCAATAATTAAATTAAAATCAATTGATTACTTATTGTACTTTTTTTTCTTCTCATTCCAGGTATGTAAAAGAGTTAAGCCAATTATTACTTTTAGTTTAACGACTCTACAAGTAAGTTGACTAAATCCACTTAAGCTTTAAAAACTTTCGACAGCCTTATAATGGCCTCTGAAATTTGGCTAATATGCAAAAATTAAATGTCGCTTAAGTAGTTTAGACCACAAAAGCCACTCACAATATACACACACTTGACGTAATTTCAAATGGCCACAAATGGTGCCAATTAAGGCCAACCCAAAGAGCCCAAAGCTTGGGCCAGCTTATGACACTTAAAGAGAGACAACTTAATGCAAAAAAAATTATGCAGCAAAATAATAGTTCCGGAAAATGGAAAAACTTGGAAGACTGAAGTTGGGCGAATAATTATGGCTTAGAGAGAAGAGGTCCTTGACCCAAAAGTAGTACAACATGCGAAGGGCTGCTTTTTGTTTTCCGAGAGTAGAAGATTCTATTGATATCTATTGAAATCAAATATCTGCATTATAAATTTTTACATTGTTTGATCGGGTATAGTCTGCATTTTCATTCGATTCTTAATTTAATTTTTTCGATTTAACTATTTATTATTTAATGATTATCAAAAAAAAAAAAAAATAATAGGCTGACGCTGCAGACTGAAATTAAGAGCTCATTCTAAGATTTGTCCTAATATTAAGACATTCATGGATATTAGTTTTAAAATGATTTAAAGTTAACTAGAGAGCCCGGCAGACGTTGTCTTGCCCACACTTTTTGAATACTCTTAAAATGAAGCATCGTAAGATTCTCTAGTTAGCTTATCTGGAAAAATATAAGATTTTTAGATTAGTTCGCAGCTCGACTCAAATTGGCATCTTTATTATTCGAATGTCGCGCTGCACGGGTCTGTCTTAACCGAATCCTTTCATGTTCATTGCGATCTTCACGTTCCTGGGCAGTACGATTAGATTGAAAATTAATTTAATTCTTTGTATTTCTTCCAATTGAAATACATCCTGCATTGATCGATTAGGAGACGGAATTCCCAACTGTCCTAATGCTTTATTAACCATCGCCAAGTATAGATCTTCAATATGAATTGTAAACTTCCAGCGAAAATTCCATCACTGGATTACGTTTTGCTTGGCGTACTCGAAACAAAATATCTTCTGATACATAATTTAGATATTTTATCCACAATTTAGGTGGATTTGATGGAAAACATGTTGCCAAAATAATCGGAAATAGAACACGAATTTGATATGAAGTAATTTCCAACAAATCGATATGTTGCACACAATACGCCATTCACTGTTATCAATGATTGAAACGATGTTGAACCTCGAAAATTGATTAGAAACAATACCAGTTTTTGTATATATGGCAATATACACACAGAAACCGATATTCACAAAAATGCGTATATCTCACGAACCAATACACACAAAACATAGATTTAAAACCTCCATAATGACAACCTCTAACACACACAAAAATCAGATTTAAAATTCCTTGAAGCGTTCATGAGAACATCCGTAACATGTAAAACATAGGTTTTTTTGTATATATAGACTAGCCGGCCTCCGCGGCGCTCCGGCACGCTCGCTTCGCTCACTCGTCTAGATCTGGAATCTTTTCGATTGGAAAACATCGTACGATTGATCGATGAGTGGATTAATTTCATCATAAAATTTTCAACCACTCGCCATCTTTACATTTTAAATATGTTTGATGGAGATTTGGTAGTTTTCTTCTCGGCATTGTAAGCAGTACTGATATTAATGTTTTCGTGCACTAATAATGTTAACCTATAATGGCGACAGGATGTCTTTTTTTTTATTTTTTCACGTTCAGTCAAGACAAACCACAGATTGAAACATATTGCGTAACGCGCCGTCCGCGAAAGCCGCGAAACAGGAGTGTGGAAGGCTTCGCGGGTAACTTCGCGCCCGTGAACACACCATGAAGGTATAGTCGATAAATGAAAAAAAAATGTCAGGAATGGCAACCCTTATCTCTTAGGGGTAAGAAAAATAGATGTTGGCCGATTCTCAGACCTGCCCAATAAGCACACAAAATTTCATGAGAATCGGTCGTTTCGGAGGAGTATGTTCACACAAAAACCAATATTCACAATCCCACGAACCAATTCACACAAACTCATCGCAATAGGCTTAAAACTTCCGCATTGACCTCAAACACACGCAAAAATCAGATTCATCAACTCGTTCATGAGAACACCCATAATACGTAAAACCTAAGTTTCTTCTTATATACAAAATTCTAGTTTCACAATGTTAGTTACCATACTCCTCCGAAACGGCTGTACCGATTCTCATGAAATTTGGTGTGCCTCAATAAAAAACGTTTATAATTTTTGTGTTTCCTTTCGACAAAAATAATTTACTAAAAAATATTAGTTAATCTGACAATGTACACAATGCCAACCTAAATTAACAAAAAAAATGTTGTATTGGAAAATCAAATTGTCCTTTTTAGTAGTTTCGTCGCAATTAGCGGACAAAATTGTGAATCTAAACCATTCTCAGATCCCCTTGAACACAGACAAAAAATTTCATCAAAATCGGTCCAGTCGTTTAAGAGAAGTTCAATGACATACACACTCACAGAAGAATTATATATATAAAGATATATTGCTTATTTCATGCATTGAAACTTTATCATTTAGATGGTATTTTTTTAATAAAACCTTTTCTAAATAAATCCATTTGTATTGTAGTTGATTGTTGTTGCTCATGTTGGGCACTTTTACCATTTTGCCCCGATATTGGGGGCACGTTACTCGTGCATTGTTGCCTTTAGCTATGCATGCCAAACGAAGCGAACAGAACAAGTCACTTGAGACATTTATCATATATTTAAGCTTGTTTCATAAGGTTTGGGATATGCCAAAATCCACCAGCACCTAATGCTAACGCCATCTATTGGCAAAAAGCTAGAACTTCCTTGCGCAATTTTATTACTTTAAAGCAGCTGTTTTTAAATCCCAAAAATTTCTAAACCACCCCAGATTCTTTAGATCCGTTTTTTTTAAACACTACTAAATTCCATTGTTAGAATATCAAAATATATTGCATTTTAATAGTCACATTTATTATCATTTAAGCTTTACACATTTTCATTTGTAACATTTAAATTCAATTCCAAACTTTTTTACCAAAAAAAAACTTTTTGCCTTAAACCAAAAAACAAGCCAAAAAAAAGAAAAAAAAAATATGGTACATTTTTCAAAACAACTCGCTTTGCAAAAAAATGTAATAATATCTTTTCCACGAACAGTGCCCGAGGACAGTTGTCCAAACAAACTGCAAAAAAGAATAAAACCTAAAACTAAAAAAAATACATTAAATATATATTCACATAGATACAAAACTAAGCGGTACACACACAATTTTCTGTGCAGTTTTCACTGCATATTTCATAAAAGTCCTTGGGCCAAACGCAATAAAACAAAACACAAAAAAAACAACCAACGAACTCAATTGCAACATAACGACAAAAATTTTATGTTCAGGCGCTTAGACAATGTAGTTACTAAAAAATAAAAATAAAACTAAATAAAAATAAAACTAAATACAAATTATAATAATAAAAAAAAAACAATAAAAAAATGTATATAAAAAAGAGTTGTAACAGATTTTGCATAGTTTATTTGCGTTCATATGTAAATTGTTGCTTGGCAGCAATCACTTGTTGCAAATGTTGCTAGCAACATGTTGCGCCGACGTCGCCGCTGACGTTGACGCCAACGCAGGCAGCACGCCTGGACTGGACTGGACTGCAGTTAGTGCAACTCGTGCGCAAATTCAAATGATTAGCTGGCAAGTCGAGAGTCGTTTTTATTCAACGGCTCTGAAGTGAGTGACTGGCCAAAACCCGCCTGTTGCTTCCGCTAGCACACTCTTCCAGCCGGGGCTTTGGACGGACGACTCCTAAAGCAGTGGCGTAGTTGAGAGTTGGTTAACAATTCTAAAAAGGGAAGTTCTATTTCCGACTAAAAGAATTTTTGTGAGGTATTTGAATATGTAGAAGAATTGGTTAGAGTATTGGATAGGTATATAAGAGAAGATATTTGGTTGCAGAAAGCCTATAATAATAAAGGGTCCTGGTCAGATATCGCAGACCCCAGGGTCATTAGGGAAGATATTTGGATGCAGAAAGCCTGTAAATAGCAAAGGCTCTTGGTCAGAAATCCCAGACCCCGAAAGTTCCGACATAACATAATTAGAAAGAAACCTCAGAAACTTGACAAGCTGGGTTATTTTTGAACTCGGCCTTGGTCAGAAATCCCAGACACCGTAAGCTCTGACATAACATAACCTGACGAGCTGGGTTATTTTTGAACTCGAATGCGGGTTCACTGATCCCATAAACATACATAAAAAAATAGCCGAAAATCATAAGTTGAAAACTATGGTATGAAGTTCTTGAATGTTATCGCAGAACCCTTTAGAGTTGGGACTTTGTAGACATCAGGCTCAGATTTTTTTAAGTCAGCTGTGAAGTAGCTTTTAAGAGTAGATAACATTATTTCTGCAGTCAATGTCATAAATTCTTTGTTTGGTAAAAGTTTCTAAAAAAAAAATTGGTCTATTCTCTCTAAGGGAAATTATTTGAAATCAAAAATTCTTTTTCTAATATTTTTGCGCCATATACATACATTTTTTGGGATTTGCAATTTAATGCGTAAAGTTAATAAAATTATTTTGAAATGTTATTTCCGAACCCTTAAGAGTTATGATATTTTAGAAATCGGTTATGAATTTCTTTTACTCAGCTGCGAAGTTGGTTTTTTGACAAGATTACATTATTTCTTTAGTAAATGTGATATGTGTAGTAAAAATTTCTTATCAAATGCGTCCTTTTATTGTCTTAAAGTTAAATAAGTTCTTCTTCAAGAAATAAAGATTTCGGTAAAGACGTCAAAAAATTAGTTTTCTAATCTTTTTGCACCATTTCCATAATGCATTTTTTGGGATAAGCAATTTTAATGTAGCAAAAAAATAACATACCGGATTGGTACCAGCTAAATAGAATTTTACTATACATAGCATATCGATCACAAATTGTTGACGAAGTTCAATTTAAATTTAATTAAGACAGTTCAAATCGAATAAATTAAGTGAAAAATTTTGGCACTTACTTTCACTTAAATTCGGGGAAGTCAGAAACTGTCTTAAAGAATTCTCAACCGGAAACTTAGTCGATTTGTAGGATTGTCTGCCATTCGAAATTCACTGAACGATAAAAAAAGCATTTGAAAAGGAAATTTTTGGGAAATTTTTTCTATTCCATTAAAATTGAGTGAGCTCAAGAACAAAGAATATTGAGAACTTCAATAGGTAATCAGAATAATATATTAATAATTATTGCAATTAAAAAGGAAATTTTTGGGAAATTTGTTTAAAAATCCACTATAATGGAGTGAGCTCAAGAAGAAAGAATATGTATTGAGTATCTCAACAGGCAATCAAAAGAAAATAATGATAATTAGGGCAATTAAAAAGGAAATTTTTGGGAAATTTGATCAAATCTACTAAAGTGGAGTGAGTTCCAGAAGAAAGAATATTGAGAACTTCAACAGGCAAGCAAAATAAAATATTGATAATTAGGGCAATTAAAAATGGACATTTTTGGGAAATTTGTGCAAATCCCCAAAAATAGAGTGAGCTCAAGGAGAAAGAATATTGAGAGCTTCAACAGCTAATCAAAATAAAATATTTATAGTTGGGGCAATCAAAAAGGAAATATTTGGAAAATTTATTAAATCCACTAAAATGGAGTGAGCTCCTGAAGAAAGAATATTGAGAACTTCAACTGGAAACTAAACAAAAATATTGATATCATAAAAAAAATAGACCGGTTGCAGGTGGGTAGTTCCGAGTTCTACCGATTTAGAGGCTATTTTATTCCTAAGTTGTAAAGATTCTATATAAAAAGCAGTCTAAGGCCTCTGTTAATCTGGATATTATTCTTTATTACTAAGAAATAAATTCTTTCTGAGACACGTATAGCTACTTAAGGATTTTTCTGACTTTTTTAGTGGATCTTTAGCGTAAAAACCGATTAAAATAATTCGACTCAGAAATTGAAAATCTTCATTCTAACTTTTTTCGGGGTTGGGAATATGTCGAAAAAAACCTTTTTTATTGGGAAAAACGGGTCCATAAAACTTAAAAAGACGCTCCTGGAATCAATCCCTACTCCTGTATCTATATCGAGACGTAGGACAGTCGGATAAATGGCGACAGTAGTCGTAAATGTTTCCTTTTACATGTTCCATAAATATTTTTTAGTACTAATTTTATATAGCTTTTTAACCAAAGTAAAAGGTAAAAAAAGTTAAGATCTGTTTCCTGCTTACTGTTCCATGCTGAAGTATTTTAATAATTGAAAATACAATTTTTTTTATATTTTAATTTTGTTGTAAGGTATCAAAATATCAAATGCGTTTTTATCATCTGATCTTTGGAACAAAAATGTAATGGAGATTATCCATTAGGCAAAGTTGTGCCTACCTAGAGCAGTTAAGAGAAGAACAAGAGTCCTAGGTGCAAGATTTTCAAAATAAAAAATGGCGGTGAAACATCTCGTTTGATAAAACTGGTTTGTACGAAAAATTAACAATCGTAAAAAAGTGTTTTTTTTTTTTTTGGTAATTTTAGGTCGAGAAAATGTCAACCTTTTATTTCTTAAGCGCCTTTTTCGAAATTTTTCCGAAAAAACATGGTTTTTGTTCAGTTATTCTTTTTCTAACTAGTGTAAAAGGCCAAAGTGTATTTTTGTTGACTAGTGTAGATTATGAATCCTCAATTTTCAATAACTCTACAGAGTGTTGATTCCCTAATCCCCCCTCAACTCCGCCACTGCTTCATAGTATATGGTTTACTTGACTCTTGTGCGTTGTTTTTTTTTTCCTGTTGCTTTGGCCAATTGGCTGTCGGGCATTTTCACAGTTGGCGCGTTGCTGGCTTAAAAGACAAAAAAAAAAAAAGAAATAAAGTAAAAAAAAAAACTTGCAACTAAATTCATTTTGTGTTGTAAGCCAACATTTTTCTTCTACTTGGCATCACTCAAATGTCTAACTGTGGGTGCCTGTTAGCCTGTTTTCCTGCCTTTTAGCCGGGTTTGCTCTATGTGAGTGTGTGTGTGTGAGTGCGTCTGTATTTGACTTGTTTTTAGCCATTTCTATTTGCCTCTCTTTTGTTGTAGTTTTTTTTCTGTTTTTTTTTCGGTTCTCTGCAGCAATTTTGTTGTTGCCACCGCTGGCATAGAAATTCGCCTCTATTGACAGTGACCATAATTTGTTTGTCTAGCCCCAGCCAACAATTGCTAAAAGTTGCAACCGTTTCTTAGTTTCTTATTTTCTTCTTTTGTTGAAGTCTTAAATATTAGTTTGTTGAAATTTGTTTTTGTTTTGTGCCTTTTTTCTTAACAATTTTTGCGTTGTGTCTGTTCCAGTGTCCGTTGACAGTTATAAATGAGCGGTTGGGCAAAGAGCAACAGTTCGAAGTTTGGCCAAAACTGTATAGACTGTAGAATTAATTTGCAGTTTTAGAACTTTAAAGCAGTAGTATTAGGTAGCCAAAAGATCTTTGTAACATGGTCGAGAGATAAATAATAATTGCAGTGGTCAAGCGTGGCATGAGCTATGGTGATGGAATTAGTGGATCGGGTTTCTGGCAGAGATTAGAGGTGAAGCTTGTGATTAACTGGACAATAGGGGGTTCCAAGTTTGGTGATCAGTAAGATTTGAAAAGGAAACAGGAGGATTGATAGCGAAAAATTTGACAAAAAATTAATTTTGGGGATGTTTTAGGGAGTGTCAATAATTATTTTTAGAAGATGTATGTAAAATCTAGAAGAAGTTTCTACGCCCCTGTATAATATGTGTACTACTTTTTAAATTGATCTCTTCGGTTTTCATTATTGTAACATTTAAAATTGATCATAGTCAATAGGGATTTTTCATTATTGAAGATATTGATTATTCATAGAGCTATCGATAAAATGGATGTTTCGTTGAAAAGTCTTATCTAGTAAATAAATTAAGCTATTTTTACAAAGAAAGATAAGAGTTTAAAAAAAGTGAAGCTTTTTTTTTTAAACTTGATTAATTTATCGATTATATGAATATTTTCCCGAGTTATCATGTCTTGAGAAATCATACCTACAATTGGTTTATTTTTGCAATAAAAGATAAATCGAAATCTTAAAAAATAGTTTTTAAAACAAATTTGGGCTTTTAATTATAGCCTTTAGAGCCGAAAGACGTTTGCTGCCAGTGTTTAGAATTTTTTAAATATACTTCACTGTATTAAATAAATAAATAAATTATAGCTTTTGTTTTTTTAACTTCTCAAATTTTTGTTATATCTCATTAATCAATCAAGATAATAAAATAAATTATTTATCTAATGAAAGAAAAATCAAGGTATAAAAAATGGCGGACATAAAGTCGGGCGCGGACGACTTTAGGATACCCTGTCACCACTAGCTTGTAATAAAGTCCGATTTCTTCACAAAAAACCAAAAACAGAAGAAGAATTTTTAAGCAAAAATTTTTTTTTTGGCCGATCGTTCCTATGGGAGCTATATGATATAGTCAACCGATTTCAATAAAATTTGACACAGTGCTTAAATACCTTAAAAAAGATATGAATGCCAAATTTATTTCAAATATCTTTACAAACAAACAAAACACATCGAATTTTGTATAAAAAACGTGTTTTTGGACGGATTGGTCCTATGGGAGCTATATGATATAGTCAACCGATTTTGTTCAAATTTGGCACATTGCTTAAGTGGTTTTCAAACGCCAAATCTGGTTACGATATCTTTATTAAATAACGAAATAGCGAATTTTTCTTTAAAAAGTTATTTTGGCCGATCGGTCCTATGGGAGCTATATGATATAGTCAACCGATTTTGATCAAATTTGGTACAGTGATTGGGAACTATAAAAAACTTTCGAATACCAAATTTCGTTACGATATCTTCATAAACAAACGAATTATTCATCTAAAACACGTTTTTTTGTCGAGGTCGTCTCAAACACCCCCATGGGAGCTATATAATTTATCCCCGATATCAAAAAAATAAAATAAACTTGCCTCCTATGGAATAATATGGGATCTAATGTGAAAGTTTGGTAACTCTAGCTCTTACCATCTCTGAGATCTAGGCGTTCACACGGACAGACGGACATGGGTATATCGACTTCTCTATTCACCCTGATCATATTTTAGGTAACTTTGGGGTGTCTCCGACGTCTCCTTCTATATGTTACATACATTTTCGGCTTGCACAAACTTAATATGCCCTTGGTACCATACGGTACAGGGTATAAAAACTGGCGTTTAAAATCAAAATTAATATTATAAAGGTAGCTTTTTTCTATAGGTTTTTTTTATAGCCCCGTGAAAATTCTGATTATTTATAATTTTTCGTTATGGTTTTTTA
>JBAMAX010002751.1:0-38193 GCA_037043745.1 Chymomyza amoena | reverse complement strand
AGTCTTTTATAAGGAAATTAAGTGTAAGGATGGCACAAATGTATTTTACTTTAATTTTGAACAACATTTTTATCGTTTTATGATAAAGCACCGGAAGCTATGACTATTAGTTTAGGGTAGGGATTCGTGTGTTCGCCAACCCTGCTATACGGTTTGTTGGCCTAAGCCATGCATAAATCACACATCGTGACTTATTTAAAACCAATTAACTCATACTGCCAATGAATCTGCAGCAAAATCTGAGCTGCTGCCAATGCCAGTGACGATGAGTGCGATGATAATGATGACGTTGACGATGACGATAAGATTTTAGGCATGTGTGTGCAACGTCGCTTAGCAAACATTAGCATCCAGCTTATTATTATTATAACCATGATTATCATTGGCGGTGGCGAATCCAATAGAACAGTCTGGACTCCAACAGTCCCCATTTACTGATAAAAACTTTTAACAATGTGTAATATTCGCACACTTGCAAGCGTAACAATAGCGAAGTTACGATCCACTTAGCCGTTTACTTGTATATTGTATATCGTAATTGACTAGCGCCATCTATTGCCCATTTTGTTTGCTATAATTAAAACTACCATATGTTTTGGTTTGGTCGTTTTGGTTTTTCAATTAAACTGCAGTACTAAATAATGACATTGTCAAAAAACGGAAGTGTTACTGCACCGTTGACCCAACTATAAGAGATTTGGCCAATCCACTTCCTCAGCCTCGTGGGATAGTCTCTTTCCATTTTAACCGCCGAGCAGTGAAGTGCTGTTTAAGTTTTTTTTTTTTAAGTGGCTTAAGTTCTGTTTAAAACAATAGTTCTGTTAAAAAAATATAAATAAAGAACTCAAAAATGTGAAGCAACAAACAGAAAAAATATATATAAAAATAAGAAATATGTATATATATACAATTTATTTAAAAGTGCATCTTTGAAAATGTTAAAAATTAAAGAAAAATATCTGCAAATGTGAATAGTTTAGCTATTCTTGGAAAAGAAAATTTTGTCTTGTTGCTTATTGGGTTTTATTTTTTTATCAGCATTGTCTTAATGACAATTTAAACATTTGCACTTGCATGCAAGTACATACATATATTTGGCTGCCCAGAACCTATTTTTGAACACCCACTACCGAATGCACTACACAGAGAGATTTTGTACCCCTTTTATAGCTTGTAACTGTGTCCAAGTCTGGTAAGCTTAAATACTATAAAAAGTTAAAAAATTGCCCATTAATCATTTTTTTTTAAATTTTTTCACTACATTTAGGAGTTTATTTCCCAGCGAGGGGAACGGCATTCGCTAGTTCGCACTAACTCATTAATCGCCGTCTCCTTTGTGCTACTTTCGTCGCTCCAAATTAAAGATCAACTCTCAGTAAGAGTATGAATATAGAAGATAAAGCTCATTTTCAAGCTGCACTCAATGCCGTTGAGCTAGCTTGAGAATATATTGATCGCTCTTGCATCATAGCTTGGAGAAGCTTTGAGCTTCAGTAAGAAAGCTTAGATTGAGTATCTAGATTAAGTTAAGCTAGATTTACTTTTTTAGTCTTAATCGGATGGCACAAGGAAATGAACAAAAATTGAATAAAGATATTAATACAAACACAAAAACAATAAAAGTCAATTTACATGTAATTTATTTAACTTGGCCCAAGTTATATATGTATTTAAAGATCATTGAAGTTATTTTTGCTAATTTGTACAAAAAAATAACCCCCAATACTATTGTTGGCGCCTAATGCAGTCCAGCTATAAATTAATATTAAAACAATTAGACAAAAAAGAAATTAAATTGAATTGTTAAAATTAACGTAAGAATGCAAGCATAAAATACCTGAATGCTCCAATTATATTGTAAAGTTATTTGGATACTAACTAAATTTTAGTATTAAATTTATTTAGTATTATATTAATAAGCTTAATCGATGTGTAGCTTAGGCAATATCGACATCGATATAACATTATTGTCAAATTTTGAATTAAGCCGACATCCGGCAACCAATAAATATATTTTTTTTCGATTTTGTAAGGCATAGAAAACAGTCTTGTTTTTTGCTGAGATTTCTGTACCGGCCTAGCCCTACGCATTGTGGGAACAATATTAAACAATTAATACTTGACGTATTGAAAAAAAAATGTCAATCTTTTTAATTCAGAAATAAAGTTTTGTTTTTTAACTAAGCGGAGGATAAAACGTAATGAAAAGATTGCATTTTTAAATTGAATAAATATACTTATTATAATATAATGATAGTATCGTAATTGTGCCAGGAATGCCTTTAAATAAAACCATAATACTATAGAAAACAATTAATACTAGACGCATAGATTACAAAAAATTACAATCTTTTTAATTTAGAAATTAAGTTTAGATTTGTTATTAAGCGGAGAATATAACGTTATAAAAAGATTGCATTTTTAAATTGAATATAACTAGTGTGCCCGGCAGACGTTGTCCTTCCCAAACTTTTAGAATAATCTTAAAGTGTATAAGCATCGTTAGATTCTCAAGGTAAATTATCTAGACAATCAAAAGATTTTTGGATTAGTTGACTTTCTTGACTTTCTAAAGAGCATCTCTAATAAATTCATGCCCCACAGAAACTACATTTCAACATCTTTGTGACTACGCTTCTGTCTGCACTTAATGTTCAAAACCCGGTATTGAACCATTTTCTACTATGCTATATTCACAATATTCACAAAAATGCGTATATCTCACGAACCAATAAACACAAACACAAATAGGCTTAAACCCTCGGTATTGACAACCTCTCACACACGCAGATTGCAAATTCATCGTGGCATTTATCAGAACACCCGTAACACGTAAAACATAAAAAATATTAGTAAATCTGAAAATGACACAATGCGACACTATAAAAAAATTGGCCGATTCTCAGACCTACCCAATAGGCACACAAAATTTCATGAGAATCGGTCCAGCCATTTCGGAAGAGTTTCGTAAAAATATAAAGAAAAATGATAGGGGTGGCAACCCTGGGTATAAAAAATAGATGTTGGCCGATTCTTTGGCCGACCCAATAGGAACACAAAATTTCATGAGAATTGGTCCAGCCGTTTCGGAGGAGAATGTTCACACAAAAAACAAAATTCGCAAAAATCCGTATAACTCACGAACCAATTCACACGAACACATCGCAATTGGATTAAACCTCCGTATTACGTGCTTACTGGGTTGGTCTGACAGTCGGCCAACATCTATTTTTTATACCCAGGGCTGCCACCCCTAACATTTTTTTTTAATTTTTCGACAAATTTTGTTTTATTTATTTTTTTTGTGTGGCATTGTGTACATTTTCAGATTAACTAATGTCAATGTTTTACGTGTTACGGGTGTTGTCATGAACGCGTCGAAGAATTTCAAATATGTTAGAAGTTGTCAATACGGAAGTTTTAAGCCTATTGCGATGTGGTTGTGTGTATCGGCTCGTGAGATATACGCATTTTTGTGAATATCGTGAATATAGCATAGTAGAAAATTATTTAACACCGGGTATTGGACATTAAGTGCAGACAGAAGCGCAGTCGCAAAGGGGTTGAAATGTAGTTTCTGTGGGGCATGATTTTATTAGAGATGAGAGCTCTCTTAAGAATACTTAAGTTCGTCCATACGGCTGTTTAGAGAGTCATGAAAGTCAAATAATCCAAAAATCTTATGATTGTATAGATAAGCTAACTGAGCATTTACGATGTTCATAAACTTTCAGATTCTTTAAAAAGTTTGGCAAGACAACGTCTGCATGAGGAGCTGGCTGCTACGATGCAGGTGTCCAGGTTGAGTCATAAATTGAGTTAAGCAAAGATCAAAAATCATTCAGGCATTCAAATGCAGTGCTTCTTCACTCATAGATTTCCACTAAATTATTGATGAATGAGCAAATGAGCCCATTGAGCTGGCTCAAACAATGCCAAAACCAACATACTTCAATATCCAATGGGTAGTTTAAATCGAGATGACTTCATGTTGGAGCATGTTGGGCTTTTGGACTGTTTGGTTGTGCTTCGTTTAAACAAAACTACTGATTGTTGCCAAAATGCAAAGGGCGTGGGGAGGACTACAAAGTGCTTCAAGAGCTGGCCACTAGGCAATATCGAAGTTGCCAAGTCAGTCAGGACGTCACAATTTTCCATTAATTCAAGTCAGTTTATGTTTACAATTGCACAATGAGCCAAAATGTTGATTTTGCAGTAAACCTGTTTGGGATATGTTAAGATTCCCCTGAACCCATTTTCCCAAAACCTTTAATTCAACAAGCCAATAATCAGATTTTATTTCATACGAAAGTACAAAAATAAAAACATTTCTAAGCATTTAAAGCTTTGGCGCCTACTTTGCGCAAAGATTTCTTGTTAACCAGTTTAGGCTTTATTACATCGAACGAAATCGTAAGCGACTCATCTATGGACATCATGGCGCCTGCATTGTCAAACTCACCGCAGTAGTTGGGTGCCGAAAATATGGTGACCAGCTGACGTTTGGCAAAGAACTCGTAACCATCCTCGACCACTTGATGGGCACGGCAGATCAAATCGAGCTTGTGACGATACAAAAATCGACTGACGACGTCCGAACCAAAAGTGACGCTTATGCCACGTGTATTGTCGCTCCAGCCTATTATGGAGGAATCCGGGTCAGACCAGAGCAGATCGCAAAGCAATCCCTTTTCAGGCACTTCACAAGGTCGTGGTAATTGAGCGATCTGTCTCATATTTTGCAGATCTGGACTCAGACCGCCATGACAGCAAAATATCTTCTCTTCCACTATTGCCGCCACCGGCATGCAGCTATAGCAATCCACAAAAGTGCGCCATAATTTGATGGTATAACGACGCTTGCATTCGTCGTAGAAACCATAGACGCGATTGATGCTTGCACTTTCGTGATTACCGCGCAGCATGAACAACTTATCCGGATACTTGATCTTATAGGCCAGCAGCAGACACATGGTCTCTATAGATTGTTTGCCGCGATCCACATAATCACCCAGAAACAAATATTTGGTCATCGGTGGATGGCCCCCATGGTCAAATAGTCGCAACAGATCCACAAACTGCCCATGTATGTCGCCACATATCTTAATCGGCGCTTCGACCTCCAGCAGCATTGGTTGACTTAAAAAGATCTGACGGGCACGCATGCACACAGCAGCTATTTCGTTATCTGAGAGATCCAGTGCCTTCTTCCGAGATTCGATAATGATGTTGATGAGCTCCTCAAGGCGCGTATTATCGATATCTTCTACCGAGACTATCGACATTTTGAAAGTATTTATTGTATATTTTATACGTTTATTTTTGGATTAATGTGGTATAACCTACTGAGGTTTGTTATTTAAATTTGTGACTTTGTAGGGAACACTTTACAAGACGAAGTAAAATCAAGTAGATGTTGATCCTACTTGCCTAAAGACGTTGGAACATAGATGATGGCAGAGGCTGAAATACTACTACTACGACTTCTGGAATCCTAAGTGGAACATATAGCCTCAACAATCAACTTTGTTATGCGCACAATAACAACAAATAACAATCACGTCATTCCAAGTATAATTGGCTTTCCGGATTTCTGCTTCGATTGTACGCCTCCATGTCCTAGCTATCGCCCCGGGTCGTCTAAAACCTTGTGGGTTCCAGCGGAGAGCTTATCGGACGATGTTGTTATTTAATCATCTTACTGTGTGAACGATCCAGTTTCATTTGTGGCGTTTGATGTCATACGCTACTTGTGTTTGCTCCGTGCGTGACCATAAATCGTTGTTTGAAATTCTTTGGGGCCACCGGTTTACAAACACCTGAATCTGAAAATTTATGCTGGATGTTTCTTTCCAGGATTCGCACCCGTAAAAGAGCACAGACTTCACGTTAGAGTTGAATATGCGAAGTTTTGTTTTGATGGTAAGTTAATTTGATATCCATATGGGGCCCATATGCAAAAGTAGATCTCGCTTTGCAAATGCGTGATTTGACGTCTTCGTCCACACCGCTTCTGTTGGTAACTACGCTGCCCAGATACACAAAGTATCGAACGCTATCCAACCTTTCATTCTGTAGTGTAATATAGGGATCCGTAGTCGCGGCGCATTCGCTGCACATGATTTTCGTTTTTGAACTCTTAATTTCCAATCCAACTTTACGCGAGCAGTTGCTGATTTTTTCAAGATTGTCTGGGAGATCGAAGCACTTATTATTATACCTATTATAATATAATAATAGTTACCTAGCTGTGCCAGGAATACCTTTACATAAAAAACATAATACTATATAAAATAATTAATACTAGTCGCATTGTTTGCAAAAAAACTACAATCTATGATATAGTCGACCGATTTCAATAAATTTTGACAAAGTGCTTAAATACCTTAAAAAAGATCTGAATGCTGAATTTAGTTCAAATGTCGTTACAAACAAATGAAGCACATCGAATTTTGTATAAAAAACGTTTTTTTGGACCGATTGGTCCTATGGGAGCTATATGATATAGTCAACCGATTTGGATTAAATTTAGTACAGTGCTAAGGAACTATCAAAAACTCACGAACATCAAAATTGGTCCCAATATCTTAACAAACAAACGAAAAACAACAAATTTTGTTCAAAAATCGATATTTTGGAAGATCGGCCCTATGGGAGCTATATGATATAGTCAACCGATTTCCATCAAATTTGGTACAGTACTTGGGAACCATAAAACACTTTTAAATACCAAATTTGGTTACGATATTTCCATGAACAAATGAATTATCCATCTAAAACCTTTTTTTTTCGAGGTCGTCTCAAACACCCACATGGGAGCTATATAATTTATCCCCGATATCAAAAATATAAAATAAACTTGTCTCCTATGGAATAATATGGGATCTAATGTGAAAGTTTGGTTATTCTAGCTCTTACCATCTCTGAGATCTAGGCGTACAAACGGACAGACGGACGGACGGACGGACAGACGGACAGACGGACATGGGTATATCGACTTCTCTATTCACCGTGATCATATTTTAGGTAACTTTGGGGTGTCTCCGACGTCTCCTTGTATATGTTACATACATTTTCGGCTTGCACAAACTTAATATACCCTTAGTACCATACGGTACAGGGTATAACAATTAATAGAGCAATTCAAAACACCGAGACTTTTCGACTTTGGGCCAGTATATTAGAAGTTATGCCTGAAATTTATACTTAAATTGTGTACAAAAAAAAAATCGGTCGTTTTACATACCCTTGGCATTAATGGAAAGTTTCCAAGCAGCACGCTAATGCTTCCAAACTCCACTATATCCCTTAAAATAACAAATTCTCAAGTATCTGGTCAATTTGTTTTTTACACCCCTGAAGAGCACTTATTAAACAAATTCGTGTCCGAAATTTTGAGTAACCTAATTTAGAAAAACGCATAATTTCCTCATTTATGGATGGATTTCGAAAATTCCTAGTGTTTTAGTCTCGTATTCCTATTTCGCATGTCTGAGAGGCTTTCCCCTATCCATCACCTTGGGGACGGTCCTCTAGGGATTAAGAGCGTGCTCCCCGTGACATTTATTATGCATTTGATGTCAAGAAATAAATAAAAATATAATAATTTCTCAAAAAGAGTCCGTTCAAATTATTTATGGAATCACAATAATACAGAAATTGAAAACAAAAATTGTATATTATTTACTATTACATTCAAAAAATAACAAAGAATATTTTTTTGTATTTGCAGATGTGTTTTCCCTTTAATCGATACAGCAACTCAAAGGATGGTTTTCCCAAGCAAAATACCACACAGCAATAAATTTATTAGCTGAGCCACTTCTAGGATTGCCTACCACAACATATTGAAGTTTTGTGTAAAGTAATTTCGAGTAATCATCTCATTTCCATTTTAAGCACTGTGAATTTTATTCAAAATTCTAAAAAAAAAGTTCTAGTTTCAAAAGAAATTTTCATGCTCACGTAGGCAGTAAAAAAATGGCGGACGTAAAGTCGGGCGCGGACGACTTTAGGATACCCTGTACCACTAGCTTGTAATAAAGTCCGATTTCTTCACAAAAAACCAAAAACAGAAGAATTTTTAAGGAACAATTTTTTTTGACCGATCGTTCCTATGGGAGCTATATGATATAGTCAACCGATTTCAATAAAATTTGACACAGTGCTTAAATACCTTAAAAAAGATATGAATGCCAAATTTATTTTAAATATCTTTACAAACAAACAAAACACATCGAATTTTGTATAAAAAACGTGTTTTTGGACCGATTGGTCCTATGGGAGCTATATGATGTAGTCAAACGATTCGGATTAAATTTGGTACAGTGCTTAGGAACTATAAAATACTCACGAATATTAAATTTGGTCCCAATATCTTAACAAACAAACGAAACACAAAAAATTTTGTTAAAAAATCGATTTTTTGGAAGATCGGACCTATGGGAGCTATATGATATAGTGAACCGATTTTGTTCAAATTTGGCACATTGTTTAAGTGGTCTATTTCTAAATTTCCAAACGCCAAATCTGGTTAGGATATCTTTATTAAAAAACGAAATATAGCGAATTTTTCTTAAAAAAAGGTATTTTGGCCGATCGGTCCTATGGGAGCTATATGATATAGTCGACCGATTGCGATCAAATTTGGTACAGTGATTGGGAACTATAAAAAACTTTCGAATACCAAATTTCGTTACGATATCTTCATAAACAAACGAATTATTCATCTAAAACGCTTTTGTTTTGTCGAGGTCGTCTCAAACACCCCCATGGGAGCTATATAATTTATCCCCGATATCAAAAAAATAAAATAAACTTGCCTCCTATGGAATAATATGGGATCTAATGTGAAAGTTTGGTAACTCTAGCTCTTACCATCTCTGAGATCTAGGCGTTCACACGGACGGACAGACGGACGGACGGACAGACGGACAGACGGACATGGGTATATCGACTTCTCTATTCACCCTGATCATATTTTAGGTAACTTTGGGGTGTCTCCGACGTCTCCTTCTATATGTTACATACATTTTCGGCTTGCACAAACTTAATATACCCTTGGTACCATACGGTACAGGGTATAATAAAATAAATTGGAGTCTAGCAGATAAATCCCAAAAATAAATATTTAACTTATGAAAAATATGTTATATTTACTAGAATTTAATATTAAACGCAGTTTTAAAGTACAATATGTTTTTTAAAATCAATTTTTAAACAAGTAAATCTTGAAATAAAAAGTTAGACTATTTTGTGTCTTTCTTTTAGTTTTGCAATGCTCTAAAATGTTTAAATTTTTTATTTTTATGTACTTTAAATATTATTTTATATTTAATATAAAACTATTGTAATATATGTTTTCTTAAGCCAAATCTTTATTTTTTATTAAGTAAAAATTTTTTTAATTTTTCCGCAGCTACCAATTGGTACTGGTCGAGGTCTACCAACTCTCATTAGCCTTTTACCGATAAGGGCTTCAAGCAGGTTGTAAAACGGAACTGGGAGCAGGATTCAGACTCTCTCAAACACTGGTAGACTCCATTGCAGTATTCCTGATCATCGAACAACTGTAATAACCGTCCTATTCCGGAGCTTTGGAAGAAAAGATAAATATTATAATTTTTTTTGGTTTTTATTTATTTATTAATCAACTTACTTAGAGCTTTAATCCTATCGTTACAAAATTTTAAAATGAATGAAAACTATTTTTGTATTAATTTCTGTAAGATTTACCTATTTAAAAAAATTATTTACATGATTTAAAAATATTTCCAAAAGTAAATAAAAATTTTGGATAATTTCTATATATCTTATAACCATGCTTTATTTTAAATATTGCAAATAATTGAAACATACTTTCATTTTTATTAAGATCATTTAAGAACCTTATTAATATTGTAATTAATAATTTAATAAAAATAGTATTCTATGATTACAATTTTTGTTTTCGGTGTTTCCAGCTGCGATCGGATAGACTTAATATATTTTTAAATTTTAAAATTAATAATAATTTATATTTGTTAATTTATATTGCTTTTTTTTTTCTTTTTTCAGATGTGTGCGCAGTTTTTAAAATTTTGCGAGGATCCTATATGAAATATTCAATCCATGACTGTGGACACATGACAAACTCTATACAATTTATTTATTAAAAACAAAATTAATTTATGCATGTATAATATTTATGTATTCCAAGAAATGTTTTATATAAAAATAATTATCTATTTTTTTAAATATATCATACAATAAATATATCATACAATAATATACTTAAGAACTATCAAAAATTTAACTCAAAATTAGCAAAAATAGTTTTAAAAATTATTTTAATAAATTTATTTTTTTTTTAAATTTAATTTTTATTTTTAGGCCATATTTTGTATATGTTTAAATAAAATAAGGAAAACGTAATGCAATCACTACTTACAAGCAGCTTTTAAGTTTTTAAGTTTGGAGTTAAATTTGGAAAGTACTCGTACATCCAAGAACTGAAAGACTTAAAGAACAAAAGGAACAAATAAAAAAACTACCTTTTTTTCAATTCAACAAAAGCGCTTTGAATAAATATACAACCTTGAAACCCTTCTAATTTACAATAAATTTCTATTTTATAATTTTACATATATATAAATAAATAAATATATAATACTAGCTGACCCGACAAACGTTGTTTTGTCATGTAAATTATTTCTTGGTTATTTCTAGTGTAGAAAAAAAATAACAAACTTATCTCAGACCTACCCAATAGGCACACAAAATTTCATGAGAATCGGTTTAGCCGTTTCGGAGGAGTTTGGTAAAAATTTAATAAAAATGTTAGGGGTGGACCAACCCTTATCACTTAGGGGTATGAAAAATAGATGTTGGCCGATTCTCAGACCTACCCAATAGGCACACAAAATTTCATGAGAAACATTGTGACACGAGAATATTATATATAAGAAGATTATATAAGATATCTATTAAGGACTGGCAAAAAGCTTTTTGATGAAAATCCAATCAAGATGCTTTAAGATGCAGCTACAAAAACCAAAGTCACCTTTCGAAATGATGAAGAACTAAACAGAATTCCGATTTACAAGAGTAACAAAACTCAGCTGTGATATATAATATTTCCGGGAACCCGAACTAATACTCCAGCTGGTTTGGCGATTTTATTCAACAAGTGGAAGGCAATTCATTAAAATAAATGTTATTCTGATAATTTGCTCATAAAATAAAAAAATATATATTTATTAAATGCTTCGGATATAACTTATAAAAAAACTTTAAAAAATTTTTGAAATATGTAAGCATTATTTATTATTATTAAATGGTAATAGTTATTTAATTTTATTTGGATAAATAAATAATTAAAACGAAAACAACATCTCTTTTTTAAATTTGTAAACTTAGATGGGTTGTGCAAACTGCAGGAGCTAAAAGATTACTAAATCGAATGACCTTGAGATAGCGGAGCTCAGTTCGAAAAAGTTCAACAAAAATTAAGATTTCGAAAAATTCCAAAAAAAATTGTAGCCCGCCAAAGTAACAGGCGATCCATCAGAAATGGCTAACAATTAGCAGGCAACTTTAATTAGTAACTAAAGCCATAAGCCAGCACAGAATGTTCAATACAAATGCAAAAAAAATGCATATGCATATGTATATGTTGCCGACCACTGCTTTGATCTGAAAACAGCTAAAATATAAAAAAAAATTGTTTTTCCAATTTTTCCATACAAAATGGTCTTGCAAGCAGCTGAACTACCAGGCGAACAGAAATGCAGAAAATTCAGTAGGCAACTTTAAATTAGCAACTAAAAGTATGCTACAAAATTTTGGCATACAAAATATTTTTCCAAAAAAAGTGTGGCATACTTTTAGTGACACTTTTAGAAAAAAATTTTTTCTGCAGCAGCTTGCTTATGATTTCTGTTCGCCTGGTAGCTGAAATCCGTTCAGAGTTCAAAATTTAGCGAAAATCGATTCAAATTTTTTATTTTTTTTGACAAATTGTCCGCAGTAAATTTAAATATTTGAATTTCAGTAACGGTTTTAAGCTGTTTAATAGGTTTGGAACAACAAAATGTTTCTTTCCAAAGATTCCTTAGCTTCCTTAGCCAGAATATTTGATGTATTTTTAGAGCTATGCAAAGGAAACAAAATATCCTTTTTTAAAAACAAAAACCATGGTTTTTTCAGTTTTTCAGTTTATTTTTATTTGAAAAATAATAATATTTATACAATTTTTAATAAAATATTGTTGTTTACAATTTTAGGTTATTTATTTATATTATTGGATAAATTTAGTTAATTTAACAATTTTTATATATTTAAATAAAAAAAAACAAAAAATGTTTAAATATGTAAACGTTAGTAATATATAGAAACTAGAAGCAAAATTAAAACGATTGTAATAACTATTTAATTTTATTTGAATAAATAAATAATTAAAGCGAAAAAACATGTTTTTTTTATTTTAAAAAGTTTGGAAGCTTTCAGTTGGGTTGTGGAAATTGCAGGCTCAAATAGACTGTTAAGTCGAATGACCTTGAGATTGGGCGGCTTAGAAACAGCAGTACGAAATATTTTATACAAATTTACCTTTTGAAAAATGAAAAAAAAAATAAATATTAACCCACCAAAGTAAGAGGCTAAAAACTAAATCGTTACAGCGTCCAAGAATGTTCAATACAAACGTAAAAGAATTGTATATGTATATGTACTACATATAATATTTTGCCGACCACTACTGAATCTGAAAACAGCTAAAAAATAAAAAAAATAAAATTTAATTTTCCAATTTTTCCATACAATATGGTCTTCAAAGCAACTGAACTACCAGGCGAACAGAAATACAGAAAATTCAGAAGGTAACTTTAAATTAGCAACTCAAAGTATGCTACAAAATTTTGACAAAAAAATTATTTTTGTAAAAAAAGTGTGGCATACTTTTAGTGACACTTTTAGAAAAAATTTTATTCTGCAGCCGCTTGCTTATTATTTCTGTTCGCCTGGTAGCTGAAATACGGTCAGAGTTCAAAATTTAGCGAAAATCGACTCAAATTTTTTATTTTTTTTTGCCAAATGCTCAGAAAATTTAAATTTTAAATTTCAGTAACGGTTTTAGGCTGTTCAAAAGGTTTTAAAAAACGAAATATTTCTGTGCATAGATTCATTCGTCCACCTAGAATATTTGGCATATTTTTAGAGCCCAGTAACTGGAAAAAAATCCTTTTCCATAAGTAAAAAAAAGTCATTTGTTTAAATTATTTCAGTATATTTTTATTTCAAAAATAATATTAGTAATTATAAAAACTATAAAAAATATTTATATTTACACATTTAGCGGGTTATATATTTAATATTTTATAAATTTAATTAGTTCAGTTAGTTTAATAATTGGCTTTATTTTTATATTTCAATAATATTGATAATAATTATTATACTTATATTATTAAATTATTATTATTAAAATTATAATAAAATGCTACTTACAATTTTAGCTTGTTTATTTTTATTATTTGATAAATTTACTTAGTTTAACAATTTGTTTTATTTTTATAATATTTCAACAATAATAATATGTATACAAATTATAATAAAAAAAGTGACTTACAATTTTAGCTTATTTATTTTTTTTATTTGATAAAAAAATTTAGTTTAGTTAGTATAACAATTTGCTTTATTTTTATAATATTTTAACAATAATAATTATAATTATAAAATTATAATACAATATCGTAACTTACAATATTAGCTTGTTTATTTTTATTATTTGATAAATATATTTAGTTTAGTTGGTTTTACAATTGTATTTATTTTTATAATATTTCAACAATAATAATTCTAATTATAAAATTATAAATGAATATCGTAACTTACAATATTAGCTTGTTTATTTTTATTATTTGATAAATTTAGTTAGTTTAACAATTTGCTTTATTTTTATAATATTTCAACAATAATAATTATAATTATAAAATTATAATACAATATCGTAACTTACAAGATTAGCTTGTTTATTTTTATTATTTGATAAATTTAGTTAGTTTAACAATTTTCTTTATTTTTATAATATTTCAACAATAGTAATAATACTTATAAAGTTATATTAAAATATTGTAACTTACAATTTTAACTTGTTTATTTGGTAAAAGTTAGTTTAAAAATTTGCTTTATTATTATTATAAGTTTTGCTTAAAGCTAACCATAAAAAGTTACAGAGTTGGATCTAAAAATTGTATAAATTTAAATATTTATTATATGATAAATTTTTAAAGAATCAGGCGACGGAAAGTAAAATATTTTGTTTTGAAAATAAAATAAAATGGTTTTGTAAAAAATATATAAGCATGTGGACATCCTGTCGAATCCGGAGTTATAATAAGCTATTATTTCCCTTCTCATCTGTAATAAGCATCTTTGTTGACTTGAATCCGAAACAATATATTAAAGTGTAATATATATAATGGGACAATTCAATATATTACTGCTTTGTAGCTGCCTATGAAGATAAAGTTGTCACATTCCAGAACCATTTGACAGTTCCACTCCCGTATACAAATTTTCTCCGTAATTATCCCGTCATGACTTGCCTGAAAATCATAAAAATATATGTAGTTTTAGACATTTCGCAAAATAAAAATATATTAAACTTTAAATTACAAGCCATTTAAGTTTTTGAATCAAACCATAATTCTTAGCAAACAAAAAAAATAATTGTAAAATTAAAAAAAAACTATAACTAGCTAAATAATCATCTTTGGTCTTTAATTGAGAAACACTTTCATGTTCGCTTTATTAACCGATCCAAAACGCGTAGCATGAAAATTCGTCAATAGATCTGCTCAGCAAAGATTTCATCTTTCGTAATAATTTTTTTTAATTTTATCAATTTCATTAAGAGGGCCCCAAAAATTCACTCTGTGTTCTAATCCATTTCCCATAAAATAGTTTTGTTTCTGTTGAAACCTCAAGGTCACGAGCGAATAGAGCTCCTACAAAATATATTGGTATGTTTTTTAAAAAAAAGCTTTAAAAATCTTGTAAGAATATAAAAAATCGAAACAAAGTAACTTTTTTACGCACATAAATCATTATTTTAATAAAAAAAAATTTGTTTAGGACTTTTTATTTATAATTATGCTGCCTATGGGATTAATAATAGCTTTCAAAAGATGCCTCATATCTAACAAGAATCTATTAATCTCCTGAGGGCCAATCTTCTCGAGTTTGTGACGATTCCTTGAGTATTACTTGGTGCTACCTTTAAATTTTATCAATCAAATGCCAAAGGAATGTTAATCCGGAGACTTGAGTAGAGTTTTCAGTTGCTTGCAATTATATATTAATCATTCCTGAGCAGTAATTGCGTAAAATGCTTAAACATTTTGCATTGCCAACGATTTGGACTACTCAAGATGAGCGAAATCTGATAGAAGTTGTATTTAAAACTCCTAAAATTGTTTGTTGACAACTGTGTCAAATTTTATTGAAATCGGTTGACTATATCATATAGCTCTTATAGGAACGATCGGTAAAAAAAAATTTTTGCTTAAAAATTCTTCTGTTTTTGGTTTTTTGTGAAGGAACTCGAATTTATTGCAAGCTAGTGGTACAGGGTATCCCAAAGTCGTCCGCGCCCGACTTTACGTACGCCATTTTTTTTAAGTATGTTCCTTAAATATGTCAATCATTAATTTTTTTAGCAAGTATTTTTATACGTTGTTTATATTGTGTGAATATGAATTAATCGATTCGGTACAAGCTGAAAAATGCCAATTTTTTTAAATTTTGGCAAGGGGTAACATCACAAAATTTTTATGACCATAAAACCGAAAGTCTAGAATATTGGAAACCTGTATGCCATTCGAAGGCGGCTGCCTAGAGCAATTCAAAACACCAAGACTTTTCGACTTTGGGCCAGTATTTTAGAAGTTATGCCTAAAATTAAGACTAAAATTGTGGGTAAAAAAAATTGATCGGTTTACATACCCTTTGTATTAATAAAAAGATTCCAAGTAGCACGCTTATGCATCCAAACTGCACTATATCCTTTAAAATAACAAATTCTCAAGTCTCCGGTCAATTTGTTTTTTACACCTCTGAAGAGCATTTATTGAACAAATTCGTGGCCGAAATTTTGAGTAACCTAATTTAGAAAAAATGCTGGCTATGTAACGTATATGGAAGACAACAACTCACTTACCGATAATGACGGTCCTGCTACGGATTCACCAGATGGCCAGCCACCAACTAAGGACGACATCATAGAAGCTATCAACTTTAAGTCGCCTGGTGAAGATAATATTACGAATGAGCTATTAAGGAACGCAGGCACTAAATACATCGAAAGAATGCAACACCTAATCACATTAATTTGGAATCAAGAAGCAATGCCAATAGATTGGAACACAGCAGTAACAACACCGATTCTTAAAAAAGGTGACAAAACAAACTGCAAAAACTAACGAGGGATATCACTTTTGAGCACGACGTACAAAATATTCGCAAGAATTGTGAACAAAAGGCTTATAAAGTACGCTGAAATGGTGCTTCCGGAAAACCAATGCAGATTCAGGCCAGGAAGGTCAACATCTGAGCAAATATTTGCTCTAAACCAGTCAATGGAGAAATGCTATGAAAACAATATTGACTTACACATGCTCTTTATCGATTTTAAACAAGCATTTGATAATATTAATCGAAAGATTATTCCCATCATATTTAAAAGATGCAAAGTCCCAGATAAATTAATAAGGATTGTCATGATGACTTTACGGAGTACCAAAGCGAAAATAATGATACAAGACTTAAAATCGGAGGCCTTTCCTATACAAACCGGTGTTAGACAGGGCGATACCCTGACATCTACAATTTTCAATCTCTTGTTATGCAGCGCAATAGACGAAGTAAGTGATGCTAAAAGAACCGGACATATTCTAAATAGGACAACCCAAATATACGCCTACGCCGACGACATCACAATAATTAGCAGGGACAAAGCCGATCTATCACGAACGTTCTAAATATGATATCGAAGCAGCGGCAGAAAGAATAGGGCTGAAAATCAATGAAGAAAAAACAAAGTAACATATATACTGATGTCAAGGAATAACGATAACGCAATGCATGCCACAATTGACGATAGAATCCAAGCGGGCAACTGATCATACGCATCACTTATAAAAGTCTTCAAATCACGGCTCCTCAGTAGAACATGTAAATTAGCGCTATATTAAACTGTAGTCAGGCCATTAGTATGCTACGGATCTGAGTCTTGGACGCTGAGTAAAAAAAACAAATCCAAGCTAATGGCATTTGAAAGGAAAATTCTAAGAAAAATTTTTGGCACTATTAATGACAATGGAGAGTGGCGAATTAGATGGAACGATGAACTAGATCAGATTATTAGAGGAGAAAACATTGTAAGTTTCATTAAAGCACAAACACTAAGGTGGTTAGGCCATGTGTCACGAATGGACCCTTCTAGAGACCAAAAGAAAATCTTAAATGCAAAATCATACAACACCAGAACAAGAGGCAGACCAAGATCGCGATAGATGGAAGAACTAAAGGAGGATATGGATAAGATTAAGATAAAAAACTGGAAAGCATCAGCAAATAATCGTGCAACCTGGAGGCATTATGTTCAGCAGGCCAAAGCTCACAAAGAGCTGTAGCGCCAAACGATGATGATGATGAATTTAGAAAAACACAATTTCCACATTTATGGATGGATTTGGAAAATTCCTAGTGTTTTAGACTCGTATTATGAATCACTATTATTCTGCATTATAATTTGGAAATGTTGAAAAATTTCAATTTTTTACCATTTTTTTTGGTAAGGGGTAACGCCTCCTCCTAACAAAAATTTATGGCCATAAAACCGAAAGTCTAGAATATTGGAAACCTGTATGCCATTCGAAAGGGGCTGCCTTGAGCAATTCAAAACACCAAGACTTTTAGACTTTGGGCCAGTATTTTAGAAGTTATGCCTAAGATTGACACAAAAATTGGTTAAAAAAGAATCGATCCTTTTGCACACCCTTTGCATTAATGGAAAGTTTCCAAGCACCACGCTTATGCATCCAAACTCCACTATGTATAATAAAATTGGAGATTTGGAATTCTTGCAGGTATAGTGCGGTCTAAAGCCAAAATTTGTTGCCTGAAAACATTTTTATAATAAACATTGTATTAAGAAGAAAAAAAATTGTGTAGTTTTTATTTCCAGCGCACAAAAGCCTTTATTATTTTTCCAGCAGGATATGGAAGCTGGATTTATTAAAATTAGTGCTTAGGTGTGGGTGATACGTTTAGTGGGCCCTTGCTCTGATGCATTAGGAAGGTTACATAAGCTCCAGGTACAAAAGTATTCAACCAACAGATGGCCCACCCTTTATCTAAATATGTGATTTCAAACAAAAAATATGTTTATTTACAAAGTAAAAACTTGGTTCCAATATATTAGGTTGTCAAAAAAGTCTTGCGGTATTTTTATTGAATTTTCAATTGTTCATAAAATTGGTTATAATAATGCGATTTAAGTCAAATATGCGCCGTTTTGTTCGATGACGAGTTCCCAACGAGATGCCAACTTCATAATGCCCCTCTTATAGAAGCTCGCTTCCCTATTGTCAAAAAACTCGGAGAGGCAATTTTCACAGGACTCTCTTGTGGACAACTTCCGATTACCAAGCGCGTTCGTCATGGACAGAAATAGGTGGTAATCACTTGGTGCGAGATCCGGACTATACGGTGGATGCAAAAGAACCTCCCATCCGAGCTCCCGGAGCTTCTGGCGCGTCACCAAAGATGTGTGTGGCCTGGCGTTGTCCTGATGGAAGACAATTCGGCATCTGTTGATCAAAGATGGCCTCTTCTGCATGAGTGCTGCATTCAAGCGGTCCAGTTGTTGGCAGTACAGGTCCGAATTGAGCGTTTGGTCATAGGGGAGCAACTCATAGTGGATGATTCCCTGCCAATCCCACCAAACACACAGAAGAACCTTCCTGGCCGTCAATCCAGGCTTGGCCACCGTCTGGGCAGCTTCCCCGCTTTTCGACCACGACCGTTTACGCTTCACGTTGTCGTAAGCATTGCTGCCAACTAGCTTTTTCCCGTCAAATCTGGCTTTTTTCGAAGCCCAATTGCGGGAAAAATTTGTGAATTGCGGGAAGCGGGAATTCTGGCTTTTTTTAAAATGAATTAAGCTTTTTTTTCGCTTTTTTTAATGCTGCCATCAATTTCATGAAAACATGTAGCAGCACGGTTGCCACTTGCAAAAAAAAAAGTTTTGTATCAAAATATACCATTTTGGATAAATCTGTGAAAAAAGTATACACGGAGGTTGAGCGCGTATTTTAAGGGGGTCTTACTATGTAATATTTCCGAGTGCTTTATTCAAAAATTGATTACTAGAAAACTACAATTGATTTCGGGAAGCAGTTTTTTGTATTGTTATCATTCATTATTGAACTTTAAATAGTTTTTTGGTTTTACATAAAAATGACGTATGTAACCCCTACAAGTCCTTCACTGCGTCCTCGTCAAAAGTGTCCAGGGCGCACGGGGTGAACGATTTTGACCGATCAGATTATCAGAAACCAAAAAACTTGTAAAATAATTTATCGCATCCCCCCTATGGATGGACACGAGCTTTTTCAAAAATTCAAAAAATAGTAATAATAATAGAATTTGGAAAAAAAAATTTTTTTTTTACTTTTTTTCTGCTATTCAAGGCTGTTAAAAATGTTTGGATAAGAATTTCAAAAAAAGCTCTTGTCTATCTGTTGCGACATGTTTTCTGATGATAAAAGTGTTTAGTATGACAAGATCGGTCAGGCAGATTTTTGGAAAACGTTCACCCCACCTCTAAAAAGACGACTTTCGGAAAAACATTTTTAAAGATTGACAACGTAATAAAATATATACTGAGGAAACACGAAAAACGACCGCGCGAAAAAAAGTAAAAAAAAACTGACCTCCGATTTCGATGATTTTTACACAGTTGGTAGAGCTGTTAGCCAATAGTAACCACGCCCAATTTTATTGCAAAATTCCGATTATTCATAGAGTTATCGATAAATGAATATCGAGTTTTTCATTTTTAGACTATTTTTGAATAAGCCATATCTTCTAAACACATAAAGATATTAACACGAATTTTTTTACCATGACAGATAAAATATTATATTAAAAAATAATATTTTTTTTTTTATTTTAAGATTTTTTTTGTTAATTTTTTATCAATTTTAATTTTAAATTTAAAAGTGATCTACCACTGTTGCAAAAAAAGTGCTAATGGCATTTTATGCGTGGAAATTCGCTGAAAAAGACGCAAAAAAAACATGTCGTACGATTGTGAAACCGATGCTAGTCGCGAAGAATTAGACGACGTGCTGAAAATCTTACACATAAAACAAAGCAAAAAAAAAAAAAACATTAAAACCGTTTTTTTTTACGCTTTATTCAGAAATTTTTTAGCTTTTTTTGCCGTGGCTTCCATCCAGAAGCAGCTTTTTTTCTGGAAAAAAATTGGCAGCACTGGTCGTAAGTGACCCACTTTTCATCGCCAGTCACCATCCGCTTGAAAAACGGGTCGATTTTGTTGCGATTCAGAAGCGATTCGCATGCATCCATACGGTCAAAAATGTTTTTTTGCGTCAAGTCGTGTGGCACCCATACATCGAGCTTCTTTTTCAATCCAAGCTTCTTCAAATGGCTTATAACGGATTGATGACTCATGCCCAGCTCTTGGCCGATGCTACGGCTGCTACTATGCCGGTCTCTTTCGATCAATTCAGCGATTTTATCGCAATTTTCGACAACAGGCCTTCCGGACCGTGGCGCATCTTCGATCACCTCTGCACCAGAACGAAAACGTTGAAACCATCGTTGTGCGGTGGAAATGGAAACTGTATCGGGTCCATAAACTGCACAAATTTTATTGGCAGCATGAGATGCATTTTTGCCTTTATCGTAGTAGTACTGTAAAATATGCCGTATTTTCTCTTTATTTTGCTCCATGTTTGCGACGCTATAACTCACGAACGACTAAAAGCAAACAACAATTAATCAAACACGTGTTAGCACGTGAAAAGAGCTTTCCAAAAAGCTCTAGCGTGAACCGATGCGACGAATACAACTAGAACTACGCGCTTGCAAAGACAAGCTTGCGGAAATACCGCAAGACTTTTTTGACAACCTAATATTTTATAAATTTTCAATAATTTTTATTAATGTTGAAAAATCTTGGTAATAGTACAGTAAACGAAGAGTTACATCTGAAATTAAAAACTTTTAATTGTAGAAAAGTGCAGCAGGTCTTATTTTGCATATAATTCCAATTACATACATACTTTAACAAAATATACTGGTAAACTTTCCGAAAAAACTTATCGTTTTTGGAATATTTGCAAATTATTCGAAAATCACCAAATACCATTTCCAACTGTTAATTTTAAACAGACATGCTTGAATCCATCAGCCCAAAACCTTGATTTGAGTCTTGTGTGATAAGAAAGACAATTAGATCGAAAGATTTGAATGAGCTCATTATAAATAAATAAAAAGCAGCTAAAGTCATTTAGATTTCACCAATTGTTTTTATACTATATTTAAATTATTTCAAGATCAAGACTTAAAACTAAAAAACAATCAATCGCTTAATAAAAAGCCTTTCAACTGGGAAAACTTTCATCATTTCACATGAAATATTTATTTCACCATCAAAAACAGCGAATAAAACAAAATATATTATCACAATAATAAATAAACAAAACCTTTAAAAAAAAATTTAAATAATCACAATAAGCAATCTAAGATGGTGACACCTCAGGCAATATCTGATTGAATGAGTTGTGAATTATTGGGAAAAATTCTAATTTGTCTGCTTGGTACTGCAAACTTCGTTTAAATGAACTGTGAATCAGAAGTTTTCAAAAGTTCAAAACGGCCTCTAAGTGAATCTTTTACTTTATTTTATATATCTTAAAGTTATTATGAGCAAAAATTCACAAAATAGTATTCAAAAAACTTAAAATAAATAAAAGTCTGTGAATGTAAATAAATTGCGAATTAAATTATATTCCCTTAAATCAAGATTACATTTTCTTACACTAAGACTTGTAAAGCCTTTAATCAATGTAAGAAAACTAAAGTTTAAAAAAGAGTTTTAGGTTTTTGAAAATTTGAAAATGATCCTCTTAAATGTGCAGTATTTTATGCATAGACTCAGTATCAAAATCTCACATTAGGATAGCTCAGTTGGTTGGGTGTCGGCCTCAAAACTTAACCTAACTTCGTCAAAGGACGAAGGTTCGAGTTCCAGTCGAGGTAATTTTTGTCTTTTTTTAACGTTCTCCATAATTTTTTCGGCTCTATTTTAAAACCAGAAAATATTTGCACGTATGCAAAGAATTACCATAGCATATATAAAAGACGAAAGAATTTCAGGAATATTATATTAACATATGCTTAGCATATAATTTTGGGCATAGCCATGATAAAATGGCATTAGTTGCAAAAAGTTATTGATTGTATTCTTATCCTACAATTATTTTATTGGATCATTTCCTAGAAGTTACCAATCAGTTTAGTGATAGTATAGTTCACTATATCACTCTGGGACAGGTTCCTTTTTATTTTTAGTTGAGCCAGCACCTTAAGTTTCTTTTTCATTTCTATAAGTTTTATATATTATTTATACTAATACTATGTTAATTTGAATTTATAAAAAGACCTTTTCTTAAGTGTTAAAAAATTATATATTGAAACTAAAAACCTTCAAAAGCAAAAAAAAAAATTGTCAATTGTTATAACTAGAAGCGTTGAAAAAGAGAAATAAAGATTTTAATTCAGTAGCTTAATACAAAGAGACAGGCCTTAAAGCTATTGCAAATTGGTTCAAAATAATGCTAAAATAATCTAATAATTACAAGAAAAATGATTCTATCGAAAGAGGGGATAACATCCATTGGGTGATAGTAACTAAGGAAATCCAAGGTGGAACAGCAAAGGACGAGGGATGAATGGCTGAGGGAGTCTCAACCATCACTTTGCGAACTCTGGATACCTGCCGACCTCCAGTTTTAATAAATGGCTTCCAGCGGCCGGGCTACGCCGCGGGTGACTCACCCCTTCCCGACTTCTCGTGGGACCAAAATTATGAATAACACTAACAAAAACAACAAAACCCAAAAACCTGAGAGCGTAACTCGCCAAAATACGATAGGGAATAACAATCCGAAAAATGCAGCTCAAAGCGCGGTGAGGAAGGAACCAGAAGGTGTCCTTCCCATCCCGGATTGTGCCGGCAATGGCAAGACGGCAAACCCACCGTGTTCCCTAGATTCTGAGGGAAGGCAGTCCAACCCATCCTCGAACGAAAAAATGGGACAAATATGTTTCATATTTATATATACCACCAATAAAACCGTCTTACCAAGACAGGCGACGGGCAGGAGAAATTCTCCAAAAGAATCTTACCAATCCGGAGGTCACACCGGAGGGTAAGAAATTAGTAGATTGGGTCAAAGGTATCCTGCCTGGTTTCCAGCCAGCAGCCCCAGGGAAACCTAAAGCCCAGGTCAAAAGGCAGAGATCCGCAGAAGAAGCTGCGCCTCCGCCAAAAAGAACGCGACCGCAGCACCTCAACCGCTCCTTTGCCGAGGTTACGAGGGATAAGATCCTCCTTGGTGTCGTAGACAAGGGCAACAAGGAGGGTTTTGTACCTCGGAACTTGTGGAAACGGGTGGAAAATGAGCTGCAAGATCGCTTCTTGGACGAATTGGAGGAGAAGCCGAGGACCCCCACCACTCTGCAATGACCGCTCGGTGGTCGCTAAGCTAATGGCGGTGGACTGGTCGGAGGTCCCCATTAGACCGAGAGCCAGAGTATGGGTCTCAGCCAGTATGGGTCAGAGGATCCAGACAAGATCCTCAAGCTGTTTCAGGTGTGTTACCCACACATGAAAACCGATGACTGGCGGATTGCCAAAATAGAGGGCACGACAGGCCCAACGAGACAGGTACTGCTGACTATTAACAAAGAATCAGCAGAAGCCTTAAAGAAAGCCGATGGCATGGTGCGGTACGGCTACAAAAAGGCTGTGATTCGGGTGTACCGGAATGACACTTCGGGCGGCACGCAAACCGCATCCGAACCAAAGCTAGAAGACCCAGAGTCTCTCATTGACGAGATGAGTGGTGAAGAAGACATCCTGGAAGGGTACATGTCAGAGTCATCGGAGCTCGCCAGGGAGCTCGGTTTTATGATAAAACTATAAAAATCCAAAATTAGTGTGGGAAAAAGTAGTATCAACCCATTAAAGCCACAAAAGATAAAGAATATTGTCTTTTTCAAAAATGTAAGAACTAATATTATCACTTGTTCATAATACCTAATATAAGCTTCTTTCCAAATCCCACAAATAACATAAAAAATCATCTAAAAAGGGTATTAGATTTGGTTTTGATTATCTGAAAATGTGCCCATATACGGCAATTTGGTTTACATAGATGTTCATCAAAAAAAAAAACGTATCACCTCGCTGAAGATGATATTTTAATTAAATTATCATATCCTGTACCGTATGGTACCAAGGGTATATTAAGTTTGTGCAAGCCGAAAATGTATGTAACATCTATATGTTACATACATTTTCGGCTTGCACAAACTTAATAGAAGGAGACGTCGGAGACACCCCAAAGTTACCTAAAATATGATCAGGGTGAATAGAGAAGTCGATATACCCATGTCCGTCTGTCCGTCCGTCCGTCTGTCCGTCTGTCCGTCTGTCCGTCCGTCCGTCCGTGTGAACGCCTAGATCTCAGAGATGGTAAGAGCTAGAGTTACCAAACTTTCACATTAGATCCCATATTATTCCATAGGAGGCAAGTTTATTTTATTTTTTTGATATCGGGGATAAATTATATAGCTCCCATGGGGGTGTTTGAGACGACCACGACAAAAAAAAGGGTTTTAGATGAATAATTCGTTTGTTTATGAAGATATCGTAACCAAATTTGGTATTTGAAAGTTTTTTATAGTTCCCAATCACTGTACCAAATTTGATCGCAATCGGTTGACTATATCATATAGCTCCCATAGGACCGATCGGCCAAAATAACTTTTTTAAAGAAAAATTCGCTTTTTTTCGTTTTTTAATAAAGATATCCTAACCAGATTTGGCGTTTGGAAATTTTTTAGACCACTTAACCAATGTGCCAAATTTGAACAAAATCGGTTGACTATATCATATAGCTCCCATAGGTCCGATCTTCCAAAAAATCGATTTTTTAACAAAATTTGTTGTGTTTCGTTTGTTTGTTAATATATTTGAAATTAATTTGGCATTCATATCTTTTTTAAGGTATTTAAGCACTGCGTCAAATTTTATTGAAATCGGTTGACTATATCATATAGCTCCCATAGGAACGATCGGTCAAAAAAAAAATTTTTGTTTAAAAATTCTTCTGTTTTTGGTTTTTAGTGAAGAAATCGGACTTTATTACCAGCTAGTGGTACAGGGTATCCTAAAGTCGTCCGCGCCCGACTTTACGTCCGCCATTTTTTTTCTTTTATTTTTACTTAGTTAATATCGGACGGTATTGCTTGCCATGATGATGTGTCTTCAGATTCTTAGAAATAAAAGCCCTAAAATAAACGGCAATGAGCTGTTCAAATCTGTCGGTGCCAATATTTAGAGATATTAAGAGTTCGAGAATCGTTCTTGAGAATAGAATTAGTCATTGTAATGTTTGTTTTTTTAATTTGGACAAAAGAACTAGATATTTTTTTAAGTATTCCCTTGGTAGTCAACGAAATAAAAAACACGTATCATTTTATTTATCGTCAATCTGCATCATAAAAACTTCGATGGAACCAATAATTGCAAACAGGGGAAAAAAAATACAGAGCACATGTATATGCAAAAGTAAAGAAAACTTTCCATACACTGCGAAAAATTAATTTTTCAGGATTCTTCATCTTCATAAACAACAAAGCTCAGTTGTCCTCAGATACTAGAAAGGAACTTTTGAAAAAATAAGACAGTGAAATTATATATATATTAATTAATCAGCGATGGATGAACTTTTTAACGATATGCCATATCGATATAGTGAACCGGGCTTTATCAAATTTGGCACAGTTTGGAAACTGCCATAAACTTCCGGTTTAAAAAATTGGTTAAGAAATCTAGTCAAACGAAACAATATAATAATTTAGTTTTATAAGGAAGATGATAATATCAGAGACAGATTATAGCATCCAAAAGGATGACACTGTCTAAGGCATATGACAGTATCCATGAAAAAGAATAGTGTTCAAAAAAGATGATAGTACTCAAGAAAAAAAAATAGTTTCAGAGGAATATAAAAGTATTTAAAGAAAACGATAATATCCAAAAAAGATTATAGTAACCAATGTAGCTAATAGCTTTCAAAAAATATGATCATTATAGCAGAAGATGAGAGTATTCAAACAAGATAATAATGTCAAAGAAGATGATAGTATTTGAAGAAAACGATAATATTCAAAGAAGACCATCATCATTTCCTGTCTCTCATTCAAAGAAAGCGATAATAGCTAAGAAAGATGCAAGTATGCAAGAAAAAAGATTCTATCAAAGGACAACAAATTATGCTCTTAAAACGTTTCTTTTTTTCACCGGTATATACTCAACCGATTTGAAGCAATAATTGGATGCTTCAAATATCTTTTTAATAACCAAATTAGATTACGGTATCTTCCTTAATAAAGTAATTATTCCTTGAGAAATTGAGGAAGATGGGGATGTTTTAAAATTAATTGGCAAAAATTAAATTTTTAAACCAAACGCGTGGTCTTTAAAAAAATAAAGTAAAATAGATATGTTTATATAGAATACATAATATATAATGTTTACATATCCGAATTTCTAACACCTCCGAAACACTTTAAACTGACAGAACAATTAAACAGTCCCTAGTTGGATATATTTTAACAGCTTTTGGTTAACACTTAGATCGTGTTTGTACGGGGCTAACCCTTTTAAGCATATGACTCTTTTCGTTGGAAGTTTTCTAAATGCAAAATTCTGGAAAACCTTAAAATTACGCATTAAACAAAGGAATTCATTAGTTCCTCAATAAGCTGCAACTTAAAAATTGCATGGGCTTGGCAGAAGAAAAGGAGTAATCTTAAGCTGGCTGGTGACATAAGGAGTCTAAATGTCAATTTGGGTTATTCTAGCTTTTATAGTTTCCAAGACTTAGACGCGTTCCCGCGTTGAACACACCTCGTATGTTATGTTTCAAACACCGACATCACAATAAACTACATCTTATTATCCTGTCCCAACATTAACCAACTAAGAAAACAAGTTTTTACATCTCATAATCCAATAGACATACTTGCCACCCTTACCGCCGAAAATATAAACTCTATAGTCACCTTTCTCAAAAGATCTAACCTTGACCCCAAATTACCCTAAAAATACTTTTTTTAGAAAGGTTCACTCGATGACCCTTAAATTTGTAAGCTAGTGTAATCTTATTGGAAACTGTTGCTGAAATTTAGAACTAATGGGCTGAGTTTTTGGGACCAGCCTAAGTCTGACTGGAAGTAACCTATAAACAACACAGCAACGGTAAAAATATAACCGTAAAGTCGTATGTTGTGATCTCCGCTTTGTGCATGCTGTTCTTCGAAAGCTCTTGAAGTACATCATACAGAACTGACCAGCCAATGGCAATTGTCAAAGCTATAGACACAGAACTAATTTTTATACCCTGTACCGTATGGTATAAAGGGTATATTAAGTTTGTGCAAGCCGAATATGTATGTAACATATAGAAGGAGACGTCGGAGACAACCCAAAGTTACCTAAAATATGATCAGGGTGAATAGAGAAGTCAATATACCCATGTCCGTCTGTCCGTTTGAACGCGTAGATCTCAGGGATGGTAAGAGCTCAATACCTAGCTGTAAGCTCGTCGCGATCGGTTGTGTTGCGGATAGTCAAAAAGCCGCTTATCTATTGTGCGATCTACCTGTGCTAAAAATAGCACAAGCTGTAAATTTTTCGGGCGCTGTCTAGTGCAGTGTCGGCACTTTAACGAAAACAATACACAAGTGTAGAGAGAGAAGTCTGCATTTGCTGCCCGTCTGGGCAGAACTTTACCCCTCTCTCCGCGCGCAGCCGCACAAGAAGGGCAATAATATCAACAAACGCTGTGCTTATCAGCAAAAGTGATCTGACCTACGAATGACCTCGAACAAACTCTTCATAACTAACTGTTTATAAGATTAACTTTAACTGTAAAGTTAGCAAATATAAAAATCAAATGGATAAGAACATTAATTCTAACTCTCAGCTTAGTAATAAGCAGATTGATTATGAAAAAATGCGACAAGTAGCTGGGAAATCACCCTTGGAGATTAGGACTGAATTTGTCAATAGCCACCGCCTCTTATGCACCGACTCCAAAAACCTCAGCACAATCACCACAACCATCACATTTACTAGTGCTACTAGTATTCCAATATACACCGCGGCAGCTACGACAATTGCTGCAATCAGCAGTACGATCCCTAGCGAAGGCATGGATAGCCATGGAGCCTCCTCTACGAAACTAGCGGCAGCCCAAAAAAGTCTAAAGAATAAGAGGAAGAAGCCGTCATCTCCCACTGCTAGCTCTAAGAGGGCAAATAGAGAGCTGGTCCCGCTCTCAACACCATCTAACATGACAAACACTAGCAACAGATTTGCCTTGCTAGACATGGACATGGATGTAACCAGTGTAACCAGCGAAATCCACGCTTATGAAAGCTCTAAAAATACGAGTGCAGGCCCAACTAATGCTTCTGTTGCCGACCATCACAACACTGCTGTTGTAAGCGATACAGCCAACAACCAACAACATAATGTTTCCATTAACAACAACCAGCCTATCGGTTCTCCAAAACCACCGCAAATAGTTGTGAGCATCACTGATCTAAATGATCTTTTTGAAATCATTAAGGAAGTCACTTGCCTTGATAATGTGTCAGTGAAAGTAAACCAAGGAGAAACGGCTGGAATATTTCCCAAAAACAATGACACTGACAGAGCCATTGTTAATCATTTTGATAGTATGGGTATTGAGTTCCACACATACCAGTTAAAGGAGGAGAAACCTTATAGAATAGTGGTTAGGGGACCCCACCACAGCACTTTAAATCATGAAATAATTGCCAATTTTAAAAAATATGGCTTTGATGCTCTGCAGGTACACAACCCAACATCAAGGACTAACAGGGATGAAAAACTAAATATATTCTTTCTAAATATAAAGACATAACACACTGTGTCGGCAAAAGGTAAAAGTAGAAAGGATGCGCAAATCATCTGAAATCGCCCAATGCACACGATGCCAGGATTATGGCCACACGGGCAAGTATTGCCGTCGCCATCCCAACTGTGCTCGATGTGGAGAAGACCATTTCACCAAGCAATGCGTACGTTCCCAAGATGAGCAACCCACCTGTTTGCACTGTGGAGGAAACCATATGGCAAGCTACAAAGGATGCCAGTGGTACCAGGAGTACCGTCGACGAACAACGAGCTCTTCATTGCATAGGAATCAAGTAAAGCAACCACAACGTAAGCAGCAGCAGCAGCAGCATCAACTAACTCGAACGCAACCACAACAGCTGTCTAATACATCCAGAGTTGGAGCCAGTGGACTATCATATGCTTCAATAGCAAAAAGTGGAAACGCACCTGCCCAGCGTCGCATACATGATCTTCAAGCGCAAATTCAGTTGTCTAATCCTAAAGAAAATACTTTACAGCAGCATCCGGTTGACGTTCAATCCCTATTGGAGCAACAGCAACAGTAATTTTTGAAATGGCAACAACAGCTGCAACTACAGCAGCAACAGCAATTCCTCTTATGGCTTCAGGAGCAGCAACGAGAACAACAACAACAAAACAAGAAAAGCAGTGAACGGCTAGAACGGCTCGAAAAAACGGTCCATGAAATGGCCAGCATGTTAAAGCAATGGTCTGGTGATACTTCTACTTACCAGCTTCATAACAACGCACCAACCTCACATTGACCTCACTCAAGATCCTTATCTGGAATGCCAATGGCATTGCAGGAAAAGCCAGAGAAGTGGAACTATTCGCGCACAACAACAACGTTGATATTCTTCTCTTAAATGAGATCAGATTAAATCGAGGCGATGTAGTTAAAATCTATGGATATACCTTTTATCCAGCTTACAAGCCATCAAATCACAACTATGGCATGGGAGGAGCGGCTGTGTTTGTGAGAAGCTCTCTCCGACATTTTGCACAAAGGGTTATTGAAACTCCAACCATTCAATTCTCCTCAGTCAAAGTTGCCACAGGATTGGGAGACATGGAGTTTTGCGCCATATACTGCCCTTCAAGGAACAGAATAGAAGAAAAGGACTTCAGCGACATACTCGCTTCTTGCGGCCAAAGGTATCTGGTTGGTGGTGACTGGAATGCGCGACATTGGCTGTGGGGAGATTCATACAATTCACCCAGAGTAGAGAATTAGCCGAAGCTACTACAGTTAGAGGAGCTAAAATTCTTGCAACAGGCTCTCCAACTAGATACCCATATGTATCCAGTCACACACCTAGTTGCATCGATTTTGCTCTATATCACGGGATTCAGGATTCTCAAGCAGATATCCGCCAAAGCTGGGACCTAGACTCTGACCATTTAGCTCTCGTCGTTGATTTGCAAACCAACGGTTCTAATACAAGGCCAAACACTCGGTTAATCACCAACCGTACTGACATCATGGCTTTCAGAGAAATTCTAGAGGACTCCATACAATTAAACTCGAACCTGGACTCTGGAATAGACATCGAGAACGCAGTAGATCTTCTGACTACAAACATATATAGAGCTGCTACTGCTGCAACGCCACCTAATCCTGAGCCACGCCCCATTAGTTATGGCATTGTTCTTACGAGGGAAGCCAAAGAGCTAATAAGAACAAAAAGGTGCCTTCGAAGAAGAGCAATTCGAAGCCAGGATCCTTGGGACCGAATTTTGTGGAATCGAGCAGCAAGACAGCTACGTAACCTCTTAAGGCAACTCAGAAGTGATTTCTTCCAGCGAAAACTGGCTTCCATGGATTACACTATTGATGCAAACTACTCACTATGGAAATGCACAAAATCCGTTAAACGACAACCTTTTAGACAGGTTCCTGTTCGATGTTCTAGTGGTGAAATTGCCAAGAGCGAAATAGAACAGGCAAATGCTTTTGGATACCATCTAGAGGCTCGTTTTACTCCGTATGATTTTGCTACGTCTGCGCAGACTATTGAGACCCTTCAAAATTTGAAGACCCCGCTGCAGATGTCTCTGCCTATCAAGCCGATAAGGATCGAGGAATTAACTGAAGCGATCCAACTGTTGCCGAAAAATAAAGCTCCGGGAATCGATAGGATTTGCAACACTACTTTGAAGACCTTGCCTACTAGAGCGCTCCTCTTTATAGTCCTTATTTTTAACTCTATCATCAGAGTCCAAGTGTTCCCAAGGCAATGGAAATTAGCTGCGATCTCGATGATCCACAAGCCGGGCAAACCAGAAGATGATCCTGAGTCATATCGGCCAATAAGCCTACTGCCCTCCCTGTCTAAATTATGGGAGAGGACCATCGCCAACCGGATGACTGACATGGTCACTGGTCCACCAATTTGGATTCCGAGAAGGACACGGCACTGTGGAACAGGTTCACAGATTGGTGAAGCACATCCTGCAGGCTTTTGATGACCTAGAATACTCCAACGCTGTCTTTATTGACATGCAGCAAGCGTTCGATAAGGTTTGGCACGAAGGATTATTGTGCAAAGTAAAAAACCTTTTACCTGCACCGTACTTTGGCCTTTTAAGGTCTTACCTAGGAAGCCGTGAGTTCAAGGTTAAGGTAAGGGACACATACTCATCCACATATACTATGAGAGCCGGAGTGCTACAGGGCAGTGTTCTTGGTCCGCTCCTCTATTCTTTGTACACCTCTGACATACCCAGCCCTTCCTCACAACATATGGATGCTCCCTCTAAGGCCATTATTGCGACATATGCAGACGATATAGCAGTCATCTACAACTCCAAAAGTCACCTAGAAGCAAGTGCTGGACTACAGGGGTATCTTGATAATCTCGCAGCTTGGTGCAAACGGTGGAATCTAAAAATTAACCCGCTTAAAACTTTAAATCCATGTTTCACCCTAAAAACGCTGAGAACGAACACCCCCCAATCCAGCTGGAAGGAGTAGCTCTGGAGCAACCAGCGCAGGCGAAATACCTTGGCATCACTCTGGACAAGCGCCTTACCTTCGGACCGCACCTCATAGCTGCGGTGAAAAAATGTCGCCACAGACTGCAACAACTGCGATGGCTCAACAACAAGAGGAGCACCTTGCCGCTGAGATGCAAAAGAGCTGTCTACGTGCACTGTATTCTGCCGATATGGCTCTATGGCGTACAGATCTGGGGAATTGCAGCCAAGTCCAATTACAAACGTGTACAGGTACTGCAGAATCGAGTACTACGCCAAATTACCAACTGTCCCTGGTACGTACGCGGTTCCACACTCCATAAGGACCTCAAAGTGCTTTCAATTGAAGAGCAGATTGGCAGGCACACAAGCAGATACACCGAGAGGTTGCTGAGACACCGAAGCCAGCTCGCAAGAGGTCTACTCCCTGCAAGGCCTCTAAGGCGACTTAGACGGCAAGGTTTTGCCAAAACAATTGTAAGCCAGTAAGGCTACCTACAATTAATTCCTCACACTGTGTTTGAGGTTCGGCTCCATATATATTTTCTTTCTTGTGTTGTTAAAGTACTTAAATTTTATTGTACAGGTTCTACACTTAATAAATAAATAAAAAAAAAAAAAAAAAGTAAGAGCTAGAGTAACCAAACTTTCATATTAGATCCCATATTATTCCATAGGAGACAAGTTTATTTTATTTTTTTGATATCGGGGATATATTATATAGCTCCCATATGGGTGTTTGAGACGACCTCGACAAAAAAAAGGCTTTAGATGGATAATTCGTTTGTTCATGAAGATATCGTAACCAAATTTGGTATCCAAAAGTTTTTTATGGTTTCCAAGCACTGTACTAAATATCATCAAAATCGGTTGACTATATCATATAGCTCCCAAAGGAACGATCGGTCAAAATAACTTTTTTTAATGAAAATTCGCTATATTTTGTTTTTTAATAAAGATATCTATCGGTTGACTATAGCATATAGCTCCCATAGGGCCGATCTTCCCAAAAATCGATTTTTTAACAAAATTTGTTGTGTTTCGTTTGTTTGCTGAGATATTGGGATTAAATTTGATATTCGTGAGTTTTTTATAGTTCCTAAGCACTGTACTAAATTTAATCCAAATCAGTTGACTATATCATATAGCTCCCATAGGACCAATCGGTGCAAAATAACGTTTTTTATACAAAATTCGATGTGTTTCTTTTGTTTGTAAAGATTTTTGAACTAAATTCGGCGTTCAGATCTTTTTTAAGGTATTTAAGCACTGTGTCAAATTTTATTGAAATCGGTTAACTATATTATATAGCTCCCATAGAAACGATATGTCAAAAAAAAAATGTTTGCTTAAAAATTCTTCTGATTTTGGTTATTTTTTGAAGGAACAGGATTTTATTGCAAGCGGTACAGGGTATCCCAAAGTCGTCCGCGCCCGACTTTACGTACGCCATTTTTTGATATTGGACCAACTCCTCAGAGCACCTCGAAAAAAACAAAAAGTTTTAGAAGGATAGTTCGTTTATTTGTAAAGATATCGTTATTAAATTTAGCTCTCGAAAGTTTTTTAGAGTACCTAAACACTGTACCAACTTTTATCAACATTAGTTAACTGTTTCATATAGTTCCAATAGGACGGATCTGTCAAAAAATCGATTTTTGTACAAAATTCGCTATGATTCGTTTGTTTATAAAGATATCGTAACTAAATTTGACACTCGGGAGTTTTTTTATAGGTCTCAAGTACCATACTAAATTTTATTAAAATCGGTTGTCTATATTATACAGCTCATATAGGACTTATCGGTCTAAAAAAAATTTCCTGCTTTAAAATTTTTCTGTTTTTGATTTTTTATGAATTTTTTAGGAACCTAATTTGGCAAAAAAATGTCTTTGGTGTTTTTAAGCAATGTGCCGGAAATTAATAAATTTCTTTGTATTAAATGGCCTAAGAAAAATAATAATTACTGTTAAAACTGAATTTTGTTAATCTCGATTTAATTAAATTCATAAATGTATATTCAGACCTTTTCTAGATTTCGACTCGTTTTGAAAAGTCATAACGAGTGTATTCCGACAAATGGTGTTCTAGATTTGGACTGAGTTCGAACCGGCTTCGAATCGTTTTCATTCCGATTGCTATCGATAATCATTTGTATAAAACAGCTGTGTGAGAAGTTTGTTTACCTTTTTGATTTTTTAAAATCAAATTTTAAATATAGCAAAAAAAGTGAAAAATGCCAGCGGTACGGAGGCCAAAAGGCGTGGCGCTGCTAGGGTGAAATGGCAAAATCGTGAGTTGCGAGCAAAAGTAAATTTAACAAAACAGTTAAATTCCACGTAAGTTTGTAATATATAAAAATTAATGCAATTTTGACTTTTTAAGCCGTAATTTTTTGAATTATAGAGTTCTATCGAGTGGACAAGGAAACATTTGAAATAATTGTTAAAAAAGTGGGAAAATCATTAGGAGAAAAACATCGGTTTTTATCCCCATATAAGCAAGTTGCGGCAACATTGCGGTTCCTTGCAACTGGTTCATTCCAGTTGGAGGGCAGGGGCACTTTTTCAAAAGTGCTTCACGATGTCATGGATGAGCTGGAGAAGGGCTTGTGTAGAGAATATTTTTGCCAGACCATGCCGAGGGAAGATGTTATTTTGTCGAAGGCGCATTTTTACAACAAATTTAACATTCCGGGCGTTATTGGTTGTGTTGACGGCACCCACATACGAATTGTAAAGCCCGTAGAGGAAGACCATAGATTTTTTAATAGAAAAGGATACTACAGTATCAATGCAATGCTGGTAAGTTACGAAGCCGTAAAGTTTTAAAATTTGATTAAAAATAAGAATTTTGATTATTCACAGATTTGCAATTTTAACATGGAGATAATGGCAGTGGATGCGAGATACCCAGGCGCTTGGCATGATTCGTTCATTTGGAACAACAGTCATGCGAAGCGCTTTTATGAGAGAAACATTGAAGAGAATTCCTGGATTCTAGGCGATTCTGGCTATCCGCTGCAACAATTCTTGCTCACTCCGTATAGGAATCCCCAACCAAATACGATTGAGCATTTATATAACTTGAAGCATGCTGCAGCTCGCAACAGTATTAAGAGGACGATCGGCGTTTTGAAAAGCAGATTTAGGTGTCTGCAAGGAACACTTCATTATGAGCCGAAATTTGTGGCAAAAATCATAAATGTTTGTTACGCGTTGCATAACATTTGCCGCAGGCGAAATCTACCAATGTGTGATGAACAGGCCATAGTCTTATATTTATAACTAGGATTAATATAATTAAGACTTACTACCAATCGACCTCTACGCGGATTACTCAGCTGCTCGTACAGCTGGGCGCCTAAAAGCGGCGGGTCTTTTTAAAAACATCCGCTTTGGACATAGTTCAATAGGACGGGGGTTCTCTGACGAAATTGACTATATCATACCGCGCCTACAATTTGGAAATAGGGTAAAGGTGACGATGGAAGAAGACGGCTGGCGTAAAGGCCTAAAACCCACTCACAATACCTATAACTTATTTACTGACGGCTCAAAATTGAAAAAGGGTGTTGGTGCTGGAGTATACTGCTCGGAGCTTAATGTAAGTCAAAGATACAGGCTTCCGGACCACTGCAGCATCTTTCAAGCTGAGGTGTTCGCTGCAATGAAGGCGGCTGAGCTGGCACGCACCGACACTTCAACTAGAGCAAGGGTAAACCTCTTTATAGATAGTCAAGCCGCTATCAAGGCTATTGTATCGCACTGTACATCCTCCTTCCATGTTCTTGAATGCCAGGCAGTCATCCAGAGATTAGCTGCGGCTCGTAAGCTGCATATCTACTGGATGCCTGGACATAAAGGTATAATGGGGAATGAAATGGAGGATGCAATTGCCAAAAGCGGTGACCGATCAAACATCTTAACGCTATGCTGGAGTGCAACATGAAGCGCAGAGCTGAAGCTAGATGGAAAAATCTAGACAGCTGTTACACAGCGAAAATCATGCTGGCTCATTACGGCAGAAAACAAAGTAATTTCATAATCAAACTCCCACGCACTGAATGCAGAACCATCACGGGTGTGCTAACAGGACACTGCCTCTAAGCGAAGCATGCGCATAGGATGGGACTAACGACAAGCGAATTATGCAGGATCTGCAGGGATCCGGAAGTCCCTGAGACCCTAAGATAACACACGTACTTTGCGACTGCCCAGCCATCTCTAGACATCATCTGGCTACCCTAGGAGAACCAGCGTTTGTCGGTCTAGAAGAGGTGGCCAGGCCGCAAGTTGACCGTCTACTTAATTTCGCAAAAAAAGTCAAATATTTAACCGACCATTACTTCGTTTAATAACCTCCAACCTGGCACAGCTAAGGACCAAAAGGTCTATGCTAGGCAGCACTCTCTTGTGTGGCCAGCCAGTGTGACCTAACCTAACCTAAATCGATGAGAAATTGTTCGATTATTTTCTGTGCAGCTCAGAATTTTTGTTATCGCTGCGAAAAGAGTGGCAACTTTTAAATTCAAAATACAAAAACAAAACAAAAAATGGAGCAAACACCTACCACTTGTAAGTATAAAATTAAATTGTTTAATATTAACAAAAATTGTATTAAAATATTTGTTAATTGCAGCAGCAGCTTACAAAAAAGCTACCAACTTTAGGGTGCGTTGAACTGAGGTTTCAGAAAGGATGCTCTTAGATCTGTGGTGTGAAAAGATTGCAGATCTAAGAGGTGTACGGAAAAATAGCCATGTATACAAAGAAATGGCGGATATGTTGGAGGAATCAGGGTTTGCAGGCACTTGGTCCGATGTCCGGACCAAAATAGATAACCTAACAAGGAAGTATAGGTAAGTAAAACCCAGCATTTACTATTTATGGTGGCAATAATAATTATAATACAATAATTTCAGATTGGAAAAACAAAAAGTAGGCCCATTTGGTGGGACAAGTTCAAACTGGTGCCATTTTGAAAAGGTCCATGAAATACTCGGATCATTCCGAGTAAGCAATTTCGACCAATTTAATTTGGATAATATAAGTGAGTATTTGGAACTTAATAAAATACAATTAAAAGCCTTATTTTATTTATATTGCAGATGCTGAAGCAGCAGTTGCTGATTATGGTCAGGGTCACCCTGACGTGTCGAGCGACATACCGACCGAGTCAGGGCCACCTTCAAAGCGGCAAAAAAGGGATTATCAAGCGGAACTTGTCGAAATTGCTCGCGATAGGAACGAATTCCATCGCGAGCAAACGGCTATAATGCGGGATATGGCCGCAGAACAGAAGGCCTTCAATAGGGAACTTTAGGATGCAATTAAAAGAAATTAAATTTCGTTAGAATTTAGTTTATTAAGTACATAAAAGAATAAAAATGGAATTAAATGTTGTATTAGAATTAAGTTAGTTTGTAAGTAGTGATTAAGTAACAAGACTGAAAATGGAATTAAATAAATAAATAAAAGTTGCTATTCTTATTATTGGTTTAAATAAAAAACGATGTGATACAGTTTAAAGATTTTATTGTCATTAAAAGTTATGATCCAACATGTATAAAAAGAAAATCACTACACACTAAGCAGAACTTATTTCAATAGAATTCATTTTTATTGAATGATCTTGCTATGGCAGACCTAATTTCTTCTGTATCACGCGAGTAGTCACCTGCAACATTGGTGTGCATCGGTGGCTGGCGAACCTCACGGGTTGAGTTCACGTTCTTAGCGTGCTCATTGAGGTTGGCCCCCTTGTGGGAGCATCGTGGTGGCTGTGGTTGAAACCTACATCGCGGGTAGAGTCAGTTTGGCTCGACGTGGTGTTGCGTTCTCAACCGGGTGCTGTTACCCATAAAGCAGAAGAGATGCTAAATACATCTCACCTCTTACCAGAGG
>JBAMAX010002750.1:0-26469 GCA_037043745.1 Chymomyza amoena | reverse complement strand
CTAACGTCTTTCTTCAAAAGAAAGAAGTGGCCACAGAGACACACTCAGAAAAGACGTTCCAAAAAGAAGCGTACTATCTTTTGCAACCAGATGGTTGGAGCTTCGATTCCCGGTAAAAATTTCTATTATAAACTGTAGGTCCCTTTTCTCTTCGAACAGTTCAAATTAGGGAAACTTCCTTTTTGAATACCCCTCGTAATAGAGACACCCATGCTCCGTGTAGAGGCGTCTGAAAATAGTCAAGTCAAGTGAGCCCAGCAGACGTTGGCCTGCCTAAACTTTTTGAATACTCTTAAAGTTAATAAACATCGTAAGATTCTCTACTTAGCTTATCTTCAAAAATATAAGTTTTTTAGATTAGTTCGCAGCTCGATTCAAATTTGCACCATTATTAGTCGAATGTCGCGCTTCACGGGTCTGTCTTAACCGAATTCTTTCATGTTCATTGCGATCTTCACATTCCTGGGCAGTTCGTTTAGATTGATAATTAATTTAATTCGTTGCATTTCTTCCAATTGACATACATAATGCATTGATCGATTAGGAGACGGCATTCCCAGTTGTCCTAATGCTTTATTAGCTATCGCCAAGCATATGAGCAATATGAATTAAAGCTTCATTGTTAACTTCCGGCAAAAATTCCATCACCTGATTACGTTTTGCTTGACGTACTCGAAACAAAATATCTTCTGATAAATAATTTTGATATTTTATATTTGCTGGAAAACAAGCTGCTGAAATCGCAATAGGCTTAAAACCTCCTTATTGACAACCTCTAACACACGCAAAAATCAGATTTGAAATACATCGACGCGTTTATGAGAACATTCGTAACACGTAAAACATAAGCTTATTTTATATATATAGATATATAGATATTTAATATGTATAGAGAGCTTAATCCCTTTTGCAACCAGATGGTCGGTGCTTCGATTTCCCAAAAAATTCTCTATTAATTAAAGCAGCGCATTTCGGATTCGGATATGAACTGTAGGTCTCTGTTCTCTTCGAACAGTTATTAATAGAGACACCCATGCTCTCCCTACAGGCGACTGACAATATAGTAAAGCCAGGAAAAAGGTTTTATATATATGTTTTATACATTTATTCGCGGCCTCTATAGTCCAGCGCCAGTGCACTAGACTATCATCCCAGAGGTTGTGCGTTCGAATCTCACGTTTCCACTTTACCAATTTCTCTAATTTTTCCCAGTCTATTTAGTATTTTTATCACTTACTTCCATATCGGTATCACAAAGTGCCTGTTCTTGGCCTAAGTGAGTTGGGATGCTAAGTTCCAACTACCGATTTAACCTACATCATAGATCTCGAAGATGCCTGAAATATCTCCCCCTCAGAAATCGCCATATTATCAAAATCGCTATAGTAGCTCTTGCTTCCTATCTATATTTTATTAGGAAATGTTTAAGCGTGTGTGAATCTCGCTATACAGCCCTCTCTCTCAGATTGGAGACATCCGAAAACGAAGAGATTCATCTGGAAAAAATAATTAATGAATGAATGATATTTTCAGAATTGTTAGAGATCTTTCTCCAAGTGTTAACACAGAGTTTTAGTATTTATGAATAGGCTGAGTGGTACGCTTTATTAGAGCTGGGCATTGATTCGATCTTATGTAAATCGATTTTAATCTGTTCATTTTAGCAGCTAGCTTTAAGCAAAATATAAATTTTATAAAATAATCCCATTTGTTACACTAACTAAAGTCATCGATAATTTAAAAAAAAAAATATTCAGTTTGACAAAATTAATATAATAAAAACAACTTTAAAAAGTTACTGTAGAAAAAAAGCTGAAGTTAAGGCAAATCCTGCTGAAACTAGTAGTGAATTGTAAGCAGCTGCAGCTGAAATTTAATTGATATGACATAGTCGCTTAGCTGTTTAAAGTAAGGGAAATAAGGGTATTGAGAAAACGAATAAGAAAAATCTTAAGTGAGTTGGGACGCTAAGTTTCAACTGCCAGCTTAACTTACCTACCCATACCTTTATTCTAGGAATGCCGAAAACTACTTAGGTGGACTTAAAAAACTTTTCAGGCTAAGGTCTAAATTTTATTGTTGGAAGGAGCTTATTTCAAATTGGAAAGTAGCATCACTTTTTAGAGTGAAGATTTGATAACGAACCGTGGTATTTAGTACAAACTTTTCGGGATTGAACAAGGGGATACTGCACTTAGCCTCAACTTCCGATAATGCTACTTATTTAAGAGTTATCGAAGAATAAAAATAACATCGTGTAGTACATTTTCGTAGACGTTTACTGTCGAAATTTCAGTCGAATTGAAATCGTAGTTTTGTTTTGACCGCTTGTGGAAGGAGCACCCTCCTGAAGTATTTAGAAGAATCTACCAGATTCTAATGAAGATAAAAGTAACCAATTTATGTCCCAGTATAATTATTATTTTGGCCCTACGCTCCACCCGGAGTTAGAGGAACTTATATATAAATATAATTATTTAGAGGAAGATGACTAGAAGCGAAGAACTTGTGTTAGGGAGAACGATCTATGTAGATAAACTCATGAACTTGGGATGAAGCTTTTATATCGTCTGCCTAACAGGTGCAGCGATTTAGCAAGCGGATGCACTAATAGAGAACTCACATACCACGAGCTTAGCTTATCCGTAACACTCACTCTTGCGGGATACTAGAGCACTCCGGTGAACCTGGAACTGAAGCGGCGGATGATTGTTCCAAAAACGGATCTGCAGTTGCTCTTGATATTATGCATATAAAAAATGAGAATTTGTGAACCAAATCAAACCGTTAACGTGGGGCACTGCATTCGGTTATGACCGAGCAACCCTGTCAAAATATGATCCAAAGCGTACATGCTGCTATTCCAAGAAAATAAGTCCGTAATGCAAAGTAGTGCACCATAGGCGTAATAGCTCAGGGGATTCTAGTTCCTCTTCACGACCTCCTTCATAGCTTCGGAGATGAGAAGGAGATAAAAGATACTCCCCAGTACTTTTTAGGAGTCGCGCCTAATGACTGTGAAAATCCCTATTTTAAGCGCTGGGTTGTCTGGTTAAGCGGTCTATAGAAGATCTGACACTCCTTATCGAAGACTTAAATTGGTTCAACAAGGAGAGGGTTTAAGCTGATAAGGTGCACCCTCCAGCCATACCACTTAAACCACCTGTCTCCCCTAACGTCCGCTTCCTCCATCACTCCATCATTTTTTTTTTACTTTCCTCTCAGTTTTTGGGTAACCTCTGTTAATTAGTAGCCTAGCGAACGTAACCTTTTCGTGAGCAGGAAAACTAAATATTTGTGAAAAATTAGTACAGTCAAACCTTTTTTTGTGTGATTTTTTTGTGCGGTCCCTGTCCCCCGCACAAAAACACGTTTGTCTGTATGTTGTTGAATATGAATTACTCTACGAATTTTTTTTGGAAATATTGTTCTTAGCTAGATATGCAGGCCTTAAAGTAAATCTTTGACGTTAAAATGCTCCTCGATAAAATCCCCCAAAATTAAGTTATTACTGAAACCAAGGCCTGGTACAGTTTTATAAGGCGATACCTAACAATAGATAAAGAAGTGTCCTAAGAATTATAATATTACCAAAAATTCCAATACAATTTTGTCAAGCGAACCAACTAGCAGGACCCAGAGCCCCCTTTTTTTTTTTGAGAAGAAACAATTTTTGTGCTGCTCCTCAAATTCTTTAATGCCGTATCGTCAAGTCAGAATACGAATGGATTTTTTAGCTTTTGCCTAAATTCCAGCCAAAATTTTGACAATAAAGAAATCACGTTCGTATCCATTTTTTGTAACAATTTCATACTAAGTACAAAAAGAACCAAATCCAAACGAGAGCTTTTAGATTTTTCTTACCTTATTTTTTCAAACATTGTCTGGTACCCAACAACTTTTGAATACTAAGCTATTGCTATCCCAACTACACTGTCCCATTTAAGCTTTTGACTTTTTCTACACGTAGCTCGTTTTGGAGTCTATTTCCACACAGGACTCCCCTCCCTGCTCAAACACATGTAAAACATGTCAGACGGTTTTCTTTATTTTTTATAGGCTTGTGTTTATTTCTTCATTCAACCTACATAAACTAATACAATTTAGTCACGATTTGGTACACGTAACATTCATCAACATGCGAACCTCGATTTTAGCTAAAGCTCTCCTCCAGCTCAGCTCCACAATTCCCTCCCGCGCTCCAAACACAATTTGTCCAAATTTGCCTGATAAGAGGCGTTTAGCTGAAAACATAAGCCAAATTACAGAAAATTTCCCAATGTAATGTGAGCAGCTCACACACAACAACATTTTATGGCAGGAGCGCATAAATCAGCTGCCACAGTCCCCCCCCACCAGAGTTGCCACACACACAAAAACCCTGCCAAACTTCCATCACTTGAAAATTGCATGCCAACGGCATTTGGGGGAGCTCTACAATCGAAGGATCAGGGAGGGGGTGGGTGCTTCATGCGCACCGATAAAATTCATGGCCTAACCTATTTTTGTTGGCCAGTCACGCAAATCTAGATACAACCGAAACAACAACAACAACGACAACAACAACGACGACAAACAATTTTCACTTGTCAAAAGGAAAATTTTATTGACGCAATGCGTTTGGTTACGGAAAATTCAGCTTGACTTTTGGGCCATAACCCAATTTATCACTAAAGTAACATTCACAAATCAAATTTGTATCTCGTAGTTTTATATGATTTGTCATTTTTGCTAGATTGAAAGTTTGTCCGGTTGTCCCTAGCTACAACGTTGTAATTAACTCTATTATTTAATATGGCTTAAATAAATGGAAAGTTTTTCAGAGTCAAAGCCCACATTTTGGCCTTCTTGCGATATATTTTACAAGCATACGATAAAAATAACAGTAGCCACATATTCGATAAACAACTCAAATGTTTTGGCATGGGTTGCACTTGAGTTTCATCGAACCGATTCATCATCAGCTCAAATGGTTTTTTTTTGTTGCTAGAGATGAGCGTTTGAATGATTTAAAGTCGTAAAGTTGACCGATAACAATTTGTCCAAGTAAGAAAAAATAATTTTAAATAAAATGCAGCATATTGTTAAATATTTTTTTTATTTATTAAAACTTAAATTTTTTTGAGTTAGAGGCTTAGGCGTTGAGGTAGAAGATATCAAGAGGAGCTGGTAAATCGATCAGGCATAATATTTTGAACTAAGAAACTAAGCTATAATTTTAACTTCTCGCTTGGGTAATTTTTATGTTTTGAAAGCTATTTAAACAATGGGTTGCTTTGACAATGGGTATTAATTCTACGTTGAAAAAAAATCAAGTATTTCGTACTTAAAACTAAAAAATCCACACTTGATTTGGGTGGAAATCCTGAAATGAATTTTGATCTTACATCAAGTTATTCAACTAAAGTCCGATATTCTTAAAAATTAGGACGAAAATGTTCTTGAAATATGTAAGTAAAAAAAATATTATTTCCAGTATATTTTAAACTTAAATTGAAATAATAAAATACTTGATATGAATATGAAATATTCTTGAAAGAAGTTCTCAACATTTTGCATCAAAATATTTGAATGTTGAATCAAGTTCATAAAAATACCAAAATTCGTATTAAATCTACACTGAGAAAACAGTACAAGTACTTCGTACTTAAAACTAGGAAACCCATACTTGATTTGGGTGGAAGAACGAAAATCCTGAAATGTAGAATTTCGATCTTACATTTAGTATTTCGAAATTATTGAAAATAAAAACGAAATGTTCCTGAAATAATTAAAAAAAAAATCTTATTTGTAGTATATTTTGAACTTAAATTGAAATATCAAAATACTTCACATAAATATGAAATATTCTTAAAACAAGTCCTTAAGGTTTTGATCCAAAATATTTGCAATTTGCATAAATTCCATAAAAATACAAAAGCCGTATTAATTCTGAGCTAAGAAAAAAATTTAAGCATTTCGTTCTTAAAACTACAAAATCACACTGGATTTGGGGGGAAGAACGAAAATCTTAAAATGTAGAATTGCGATCTTACATCAAGTATTTCGATTCTTATAAATATTAACGAAATGATCTTGAAATCAGTCAAAAAAAGTCGCATTTTAAGTATATTTTGAACTTAAATTGAGATAATAAAATAATTTAAATAAATATGAAATATTCTTGAAATAAGTTCGCAAGATTTTGATCTAAAATATTTGCATCTTAAAGTAAGTCCATATATGTGCTTAAAAATTCCAATTTTATGTTAACTATTCAAAAATGCAAGTTTAAGCTATCGATAGTCAGAAATTTAAAAAAATAAGCACGAAATGTTTTTGAAATAAGTAAAAATAAGATTATTTCCAGTTTATTTTGAGAAAACAAAATACTTCATATGAATATAAAATATTTTTGCAATAAGATCTCAAGATTTTTATGTATGTTAGCATCTTGAATCAAGTTTTACATATAAGTGTTGAAAAATTAAAATTTTATTTTAAAAAAATTTATGTTTGAGTTCTAGATAGTCTTATATATGAATAATTTGCAAGCCAAATCAATTAACTCTATAAAACAAATAGTTGAGATAAATTAGAAAATAATATTTATTGTATTTCATATTTCTACTTAAGTTATAGATTTAAGTTGATGATATCTCGTGTCTAAAGCCATATAAAATGTATAAGATGGATAATATGGAATATATCGCTATTTTGATTATAATTTCTGTATGAATATAGGAGTGTTAATTGTTTTGCAGGTGAAGAAAATTATTGATCCTAAATCAGTTTTAAATTTATACATTTTGTCTCTTACGTGGTGTAAATTTTTATTTTTAGAAATTTTTATAATGAGTAGCAGCACTTTGACTTCTATTAAGTACTTTTAAAATTTCGAAAAATTCAAAAAGTGTGGGTAATCAATTTCGCAGTTGAGCCATTCATATATCTTAAGTGAAAATTGTTCAAAATAAATTAAATAATTTAAAAACTTTGTTAAAGCAGAGAACTTTTTTTAAGCGAGTTTAAAATCTGTAAGGCCTAAGATTTTGGATTATTCATCAATTTCAATTTTTTCACGATTTTATTTGATAATATTAAAAGTAAGCGTGATTTCTTATATACAAATTTAAGAGTTCAGGTTCTAATAACCTTTTCTACTTCGTTATGATATTATGACTTTAAAAAATGTACAGTGATAGGATTTTGATATACAAGATTGTGGAAAAAATTTAAAAATTCAACTGACGCTAGATTATTTTTTAACCTTGCATAACAAGAGTCTTAAAAATAAAGCTTAAAAATTTATATACCTTATAGGTTCGTTCCATTTTACTTTATAAACTTTTGATATGAGTCCATTCCTCATAAAATCTTTTATTATCCACACGAATCAGATTTTAGTACACTTTAAAAAACAGAGCTATTGGACACCGCCATCAGTTTTCTAAGCCAATTTTATTTTCAAAATATTTGCATATTTAATTACTTTTTTTATACTTTAATTAGAGTTATAAGATACTGCACTACTACTTGAAGCTTTGATCTATTGTTATGCTATTCTTTTAGGAATTCGTTCAAAAATGCATATAATTTACATTTAATTTTCTCTTAGTACTTTAAATCATTTATTACCCACTCAAGTCCCATAAATTGTGCTAATTTAAATAAGCCTTGTTCAGAGATTCCAGAAAAATCTTTGCATGCGTGACTCTGATTAATTTATTTTACTGTCACCTTGATTCTTGATTTGATTTAATTTACATCTAAACAGCTTGACTTTGATTTAGGTTGGCCGTGTACAGTCTGCAAACCCTGACTATGATATTCGCTCTGCCTTGTAGGATTTGATTGTCAGAACTTTAGCATTCAGATCATACATACCGATTTTTAATTGAAGAAATTATAATAAAATTAAAAAAAGGGTTTCTATCCTGCAAGAATTTTGATTTTTCGTCTCATACTATAAAATTCCATACATATTGTATCCCATCTTCAAACACAACTTTGAATATATCAATTGTTATTTATTTTCCTAATTCAACAATTTGTGGGAATAAAGCTGAGCTCAACTTTTGTATGGTAGCTATATAAAACCGTGGACCAATTTTGAGTAAATTTAGCAAAAAATGTAGACTCATATGAAAAACCTTTGTGTAAAGTTTGATCAAAATAGCACACTATTTCGTAAAGCTGCCATATAAAAACTGAACTGAAGTTTTCTTGGTAGTACACTTCATCATGCAGTCAAAATTTCAGCACTCACGCGCTTGCCACTTCATTTCATCTAAGAATATTTCATTTGTTATATTATAAGCACATATTCATGATCCAACAATTCGAAGAAATAAAGATTATGTTAAACTTTTAAATGGCAGCTATATGAAATAGTTGACCAATTTGAAGCAAACTTAGCACAACTGTGTAGAGTCATATAAAAAAAACATTTATGTAAAGTTTGATCAAAATTGGTTTACTATTTCATACAGCTAGCACACAAAAGTTGAACCTGAGACAACTATTTCAGCACTCACGAGCTTATCACGTCACGTCTTTGAATATTTCAATTGTTATTTTATACATTTTTTTAATCCAACAATTTGAAGTAATACCTAAGTTCAGGTTCAACTTGTGTATGGTAACTATATGAAATAGTAGAACAATTTTGTGCAAACTTAGCCAACATACTTATGAAGACCCCTATAAAAAACATTTGTTTAAAGATTCAGCAAAATTGGCACCCTATTTCCACCAGTTTTCTACGCAGTCGATAAAGTAATTCATTCACGATCTCATCACTCACGCGCTTGTCACGCTGTCATCTCTAGCTAGTGCAGACCGCCTGCCTTTACTATTTGTTGTTGTTTCGTCATATCAATTTTATTTTTTTTCATCATCATCTTCTTTGGTACCCACGCAGGCATCTTCCTCACATTCTCCTCCTGCTTGCTATTGCTCTACATATAATGGCTTAGATACTTATGTATGTATGCAATGTTGATCTCTTTAAGCTTGTCATGATTTACAGTTATGACAATTTTAAGTTGGTTCATTAGTGTGGTCATGTATCTGTGTATCTATGTTATGTACGAATGTCTGTGTGTGTGTGTTAGCTGCATTATGATTGAGGATGATTACAAATGTCTTGTTATGGCAGTTGCTGCTGCTGCGACTGCTGCATATTTCTTTGGCCATTTGTAGTCATGGCCAAGTGAAATGGTTTGTGTCTGCGCTTAATTAATAGCCACTGTCAACGTTTTGAGTTAAACATCCGACATAGACAGTTTAAAGTCAGTTTAGTAGCTTTGCTCTGGTTTTAACAGCAGCTAATGATTAACCAAGTCTTAGAGTTAAAATTTCAGTTGGCGCTGTGCTCTCATGTTTGGCTCTAATTGATTGGTAATGTACTTTACCTGTTCAACTCAAATTACAGCTGTTAACCTAGTTCATTACTATACTTGAAGAATTTGTCTATTAAAATTTATGGTTTCTTGAATATGTTTTAGCAAATTGTATCTGCTTTTGATGGCATTTATTTCCGTTTTCATGCTGCAATTCATTTGCTAAAACGAAAAAAAAATTGCCTAGCAATTTGTTGTAGTTCAGTCAATCAATTTAGCCAACATAAACATTTTTCATGCAATTAAAATGCAACCAACAAAAGTAAAAGAATCTAAATGCCTTCACTAGCCTTGAAGACTGTCTGCCAGATATGTGCTTTAATTGAATAACAAGATGATGGCCAACTGCACGCAATGCTGCTGGCTCAAACTGTTGGCCCGAACTCCACTAGGCATAAATGTAAAAAGTGGGAAGATGCTAAAATTGACAAGTCGAAAGTTGTATGCTCTTAAAAGGGAACTAGTTCTTTTGAAGCAAGCAAGAACTTTTAAGTAGTACAAACTGCAATAAAAGGATTGATTCACTTTGATTGCCTAGTTGGCAAGCAATATTGGTATCATAATTGTCTTGTCAATTAAAGATATTACGATTGGACTGAGCTTAGTCGGTCAGTTCTAAGTGGCCTTCATAGATCAGAGCCCATAAAAATGGGAATTTGAGTTCTTCTTTGGGCATGAGTGTCTGGGATTTTTTTCGTCTAAATACACTTTATAAGACCAATGCTGTAATATACTCTAGGAGGTTTTAAGGCTTTGCAGACTGGAGCAGGGGGGGAGGAGGGGTCTGGCGAAGCGTCATGAGACACAAAAATCATATAGAAAATCTTCAAAAATATTCCATTTCTAAGTCACAATAGGGAGGGTGGGGGTTGTCTATTTTGACGAAAATCAGCGTCACGTAATTGGTTCTAATTTACTTAATCTAAGCCATACAACACGACTCTTTATCGAGCACAATCGATTTGTATTCAATTTATCGATAAGTGAATATTGAGGCTTCTGTTTTAAGATTGTGATATGGTAGCGCTTCCACATTCAGGATTTTAAAGACTTATAATGAGACCTTAAAAGATATCAAAATCATATGCATAAGCCCTTTACGACAATAACGCCCCTTAAGCGATATATTGTGACGTCCCAGGAATTTTTGGGGCTTATATTGGTGGTTAAATGATTCATACTTGGCATCGCTTAATCCGAACTTAAGGTCTAACCCCTCAGGGCTCTGACATATTCTCAAGAATTCCTCTTAAGCGTTGTATTTGAAAGTAGTAAAAATTTTTTAATCAAGGTCAGATCAATAATATTTGAAATCGCTGAATCCGAATGCAAGGTCTAACCAACCCGTCAGGGTTCTGACATATAGTATTCTCGAGAACCCCTTATAGCCTCTCTTGTATTTTGACGTCCTAGGAATTTTAGAATTTGGAATTGGAGAACAGACCCATCCGGATTTAAGGAATAACCTTTCCGAGAACGCCACGTTTCTGACATATTCTCAAGAACCACCATTAAACGATGTATTTTAGACGTAATGTCAGACGTGGTAGAAATTTTGAAACCTTAATGTTTTCTAGAATTCGGAAGTAAGACGAACCATATTTGGAATCGCTGAATCTGCATTTAAGGTCCAACCATCCCGTCAAGGTTCTGACATATTGTATTTTCGATAGCCGCTTTTAAACCCTTTTGGTTTTTGACGTCTTTTGTTTTTTGAATCTGGCACCTCGGGATTCAGGGTCTAGCCATCCCCGGAATGCTACGTTTCTGATATATTATCGAGATCACCCATTAAACGGTGTGTTTATACCCTGTACCGTATGGTCCAAGGGTATATTAAGTTTGTGCAAGCCGAAAATGTATGTAACATATAGAAGGAGACGTCGGAGACACCCCAAAGTTACCTAAAATATGATCAGGGTGAATAGAGAAGTCGATATACCCATGTCCGTCTGTCCGTCTGTCCGTCTGTCCGTCCGTCCGTCCGTCCGTGTGAACGCCTAGATCTCAGAGATGGTAAGAGCTAGAGTTACCAAACTTTCACATTAGATCCCATATTATTCCATAGAGGCAAGTTTATTTTATTTTTTTGATATCGGGGATAAATTATATAGCTCCCATGGGGGTGTTTGAGACGACCTCGAAAAAAAAAAGCGTTTTAGATGAATAATTCGTTTGTTTATGAAGATATCGTAACGAAATTTGGCAATCGAAAGTTTTTTATAGTTCCCAATCACTGTACCAAATTTGATCAAAATCGGTTGACTATATCATATAGCTCCCATAGGACCGATCGGCCAAAATAACTTTTTTAAAGAAAAATTGGCTATATTTCGTTTTTTAATAAAGATATCCTAACCAGATTTGGCGTTTGGAAATTTTTTAGACCACTTAAGCAATGTGCCAAATTTGAACAAAATCGGTGGACTATATCATATAGCTCCCATAGGTCCGATCTTCCAAAACATCGATTTTTTAACAAAATTTGTTGTGTTTCGTTTGTTTGTTAAGATATTGGGACTAAATTTGACATTCGTAAGTATTTTATAGTTCCTAAGCACTGTACCAAATTTAATCCAAATCGTTTGACTAGATCATATAGCTCCCATAGGACCAATCGGTCCAAAAACACGTTTTTTATACAAAATTCGATGTGTTTTGTTTGTTTGTAAAGATATTTGAAATAACTTTGGCGTTCATATCTTTTTTAAGGTATTTAAGCACCGTGTCAAATTTTATTGAAATCGGTTGACTATATCATATAGCTCCCATAGGAACGATCGGTCAAAAAAAAAATTGTTGCTTAAAAATTCTTCTGTTTTTGGTTTTTTGTGAAGAAATCGGACTTTATTACAAGCTAGTGGTACAGGGTATCCTAAAGTCGTCCGCGCCCGACTTTACGTCCGCCATTTTTTTAAGTTATGTCAGACACTGAGTTCCTAGGAATTGATGTGTTTTGGAGTTTATATCAGACTTGCTAGAAATTAAACCTTGATCGATTCTAGAGTTCAGAAGTCAGATTGGTCTCGCTGAATCTAAATTTAAGGTCCAAGCACTGGGTCAGAGTTCTGACATATTCTGGAAAAAAACTCCTTAAGCGATGTATTTCGGAGGTTATCTCAGAAGTTCTACGAATTTTTGCATCTGGGATCGGAGGTCGGTGTATCGTATTTGGGATCACTGAATTCAAATTTAAGCTCTAAACACCAAGTGAGGATTATGACATACTCCCAAGAACAACCCCTAAGCGATGTATTTTGCAGGTTATTTTAGACGTCCTAGGATTTTTTAAATCCGGGATCGGAGAGTTAGTTCAATCATATTTGGGATCGCTGAATCCAAATTCAGCACGGCTTTGACATATTCTCGAAGGCAACAATTAAACGATGTTTTTGAAGGTTACGCCGGCCCCTGACTTGCAAGGTGTGATGTATTTTGATGTTGTCTCAGACGTGCTGGAGCCAGATTAGAGCGACCCCAAAAACAAGTCACATCTTTGGTGCAGGGGTTCTTTGGACCTCGGATTCAGTTACAGCGGCTCTGAATCCATTAGATTAAACTTGTCAATTTAAAAATTCTATTATTTTTATTGCCCTATTTTATGAATGACCTCTCGAATCTTGGTTCTTGATTGCTAGAATTTATTTTCTATTAGGATGAGTAGATATTTTTTATGAGAGCTGTGTATAATAGTTGGATAAGTTCAAAGTGAGACTCAAATAGATACTTGCCAAAATCAAGGGTACTTAAGAAAGGACAAGTTCGATATGTCCTCGCAGTAACTCCATTAACGACTTATGTCTCACCTTGTAAACTTTCTAAAGCTGCCAGCATATCTCTAGGAAGTAGTACATGCAATAACAGAAAAACAGCAATCTCAAAAATATTGTATAAGCCCGCTCTTTGAGCTCCAGCATGTCCAAGAGTGTAAAAGTATCCAAGCAACCGACAACATACCAAGCATACGACACAGACGACACGTGTCTCCCGGAGTAAGGTTTAATTTAATTAAAATTTTTGCATCGACTGTGTGAAGACTCCGAAGTTGGGGTAGACCAGCAGATGATCTATCGTAGTACAAGGTAAAGCAATGCTGTACAAACAATCAGAGCAAAAGCCGTCGGATAAAGTGTAAGTAAACGTTGAGGAGGCTTCATTTGTGGCAGTGGCAACTGCGGTATGATGAAAAGCCCGCATTGAATCATTTTTTTCTCTGATTTTTTTGCCTCTTTGTCTGTGACTGCCTTTCTTTGCGCATTTTAACAGGTGAGAAAACAATGAAGTGCTGTTGGCCAACAAGATGAGCCAGGGAGAGGGCATGGCAGGGCAGAGTGAAGCAAAATGTCTTACTTACATCCGCGCATGAGTGCATAGTTTGTACGCAGGAGGAGGCGATAGCAAAGTGTTGCGCCGGCATGTATGTGCATGTTCAAACACTTTGAAGCTAGAAGCTGCAGGGTTGGGTTACGCATATTGTTGATGTTGTTGCTGTTATGGTAACCTGCTGTGCCTTAGTTGGAGTGCTCTCTATATCCTCCATATCATATATCAGAGCATTGTAGGGTATCAGCGATTGGCAGCGAGGGGGTTGGGAACAACAAAATGCATGTTAAAATTGACAACGCCTTATGTGTAATTGATGCGACTGGCGGCAACTGCTATCAGTCTGGCAACAACTGTCAATTGGTATGTGCATCAAGTGGCAACACCTTAAACGACGCGACGACTCTGCAACACTCTACAAGGCGGCATTTTGAGCTACTTGCGGCTTAATACCAACTGACGCCTATGGTCAAAGCCGATTAACATAATAGCTTTAAGTTTTCAACATTTTTTTGTTAGTTGTGCCCCAGTTTTGGTTTACAAAAAAAGCTAAAATGTATCGACAATTAATGTTGGTCGATTAAAATGTTGCGATAGCCAAGCCTATCGAATATACTTAGTATGGTCAAATGCTGCCTTAATAATATTATTTACTATATTTAACTTGGCAGCAGCTTTAGTGAAAGCAATAGAGTTGAGTATCTTGTAGATACTTTATCTTAAAAGGCAACGAAACATTTATCTCTGCGATAGTGATGCGTAATTTATGGCCGCCTTGCAACTGCAACTTGAAAGCCGATTTGCTCTCGTGCAATCGTGCAAAAAAATCTACGTACTAGGTGGCAATTTATGGCCACTTTGTCACAAATGGGCGTCGGCAACGATTTGTGGCTTATACCAAATGTTGCAAAAACATTTAACTTGGCTAATATGGTCTAAATATTGTGATTTTGCAAAATGTCAGACTATAAAGTAACGAAAATTTAAACATGACTAGAGCCGCAATTGGCAATTTTTTAAATTTTAAATGCAGCTTGATTTAAAATTGTAATTTTAGGTTTAAAATTTTTTGATTATGATAGCTGTCTGTTTTATGAAGTGTTTGGTTAGATTGGATATTCTTTCTATAACCAATTGTTAGAAGTCATAAATTTAATTTTTGACAAATGAGTTTTTGCCCTTGTCTAGAGTTCGATATTTCAAAAAGAACTAATTAATGTACTGAAAGATACAAAGTTTATATTACTTTGTGCAAGTCAAAAATGTATGTAACATAATAAAGAAACAAAGCTCATCCTCCAAGTTTCTTAAATCATGATCAGGGAGACAGAGAAGCTGATCCGTCCGACGCACAGTGACAGCAGCCGCAAAAACGTTGCAAATTCGCTTTTATGATGAAATCAGTTTGGAAGAATCAATTTGTGCATCTGATTAAGATTTCTCAGGGATCCAGAAATTTTTTTTAATTCGGATGAATAGCTTAAGTTGCAAGCCGCTCAAAGTGAAATATTTTTTCAAACTAAAAAAAAACTATACATTTTGATTCGTTATGTTTTATAAACTACCCAACCAATCTAAATCTATCTTCTCAGATATCGTTACACCATATGTAAGTACTTATTTTAAAGCCTGAACATTTTTCTTTTAACTGCAATTTGCAAAATGGTTTCGAAAATTCGATTTTTTCAACGCTTTTTTGGCTTCCGTGCCACTGTGCGACGGTTGGTATGTCTGAACTTTTAGATCTTGCGTATGGTAAGAGCTAGAGCAGCCGAAATTTTGTATTAGAGGCACGGAAGCTGAGCTTTTACGATATCTGAAGCAAATTATATAGCGTCCATAAGGATCGTAGAGAGCAGCTCCAAAAAAAACAAGTTTGTAGGTACTTGTTTTTATTTTTTTTAAATATTGTAAAAATAATTTCGTTTAGAAAAAAACCGGTATACAATTTTCCCAAAATCGGTGGACTATATCATATAGCCTTCATAAGATCGATTGATGAAAAAAAAAATTTCTTTTATTATAAATCGTTTGCTAACGAAGTTATTGTAACTAAATTCGGTAAATAAAAGTTTTTTTTAGTATCTAAACATTGTGCCTAATTTGATCGAAATCGGTGCATTTTATTTTTTTTTAGATGGTATAGAACGTCTCAAAGTCGTTCGCGCTTCATATTGAAGTCCGCCATTCTGTATTACATAATTTTGGAATTAGCTATTTATAGTTTCAAAGTTGGGACTTGCTTATTTACAAAACTTTAATGAAAATCTGGAAAAAATTTAGAAGATTCGAAAATAACTGCATACAAAAAAAAACAGCAACAAAATACTTAAGACATGGAACTGTCTAGTGCAGAATCTCTTAAACAAAAATTTAGATCAATTACGCTGAAACCGAATTTAAGATGTAACTGCCCCGTGAGGGTTCTGATACATTCTCGAGAGTCCTCCCTGACCTTTTTTTTTTGAGTTTATCTCAGACGTCCTTTGAATTTAAAAATCTGGGTTTGGAGGTCTGATCACTCATGGTTGCAATGGCTGAATTCGAATTTAAGGTCTAACCGCTCCTTCAGAGTTCTGCCACTTTTCGAGGGCCCTCCCTAAGCAATGTATTTTAGAGGTTATTTTAGACGGCCTTTAAATTTTTTCAACCTGGGATTGGAGGTCAGATCAATCATATTTGGGATCGCTGAATTCGAATTCAAGGTGTAACATCCTGGTACGTTTCTGATATATTCATGAAAACCTCTATTAAACGACGTATTTTGAAGGTTATGTCAGATCCTGACTGGCTGGGAATTGATTAATTTTTTAGGGTGTCTCAGAAGTGCTAGAAGTAAAGTAAAAAAGTAAGAGTTATAAAATAAGCAGGTACCATTAAGTATATATATTTTGCTTACATATTTAAAAAACATAACAATTACTATTAAAATCAATAATAAAATTAAAATCAATTGATTAATTATTTTTCTCTTTTTCTTCTCATTCCAGGTATGTAAAAGAGTTAAACCAATTATTACTTTAAGTTTAATGACTCTTCAAGTAAGTTGACTAAATCCACTTAAGCTTTAAAAACTTTTTACAGCCTTATAATGGCCTCTGAAATTTGGCTAATATGCAAAAATTAAATGTCGCTTAAGTAGTTTAGACCACAAAAGCCACTCACAATATACACACACTTGACGTAATTTCAAATGGCCACAAATGGCGCCAATTAAGGCCAACCCAAAGAGCCCAAAGATGGGGCCAGCTTATGGCACTTAAAGAGAGACAATTTAATGCAAAAAAATTATGCAGCAAAATAATAGTTCACAGAAAATGGAAAACTTTTTTGGGGTATGTTTAAGTTTTCCAAGAAGTTGGCCATATAATTATGGCTTAGAGAGAGTATATCCTAGGATCGTCAGGGGTAGGGTATTTAAAGAGAAATCTGTTTTTTGTTTTCCGAGAATAGAAAATCCTAATAATATCAGTTAATAGAAGATATCTGCATTATTCATTTTCACTTTAAACAGCTTAAACTGGTATCGTGAGCATTTTAATTTTCATTCAAATCTTAATTGCCATTTTTCGATATAATCTTATATTATTGGGACCTTGAATTAATTTCCGGGCTTTTTATTAAATTTTAACTATTTGTTCTGAAAAAATGGATATCAAATTTAATGTTCAAAGTATTGTCCACTGCTTTTTTCCATCTTTCTGGTAATTTTCGGATTCTGGCTCGGAAGAACGACTCGTCTTTTGAGGCTATCCGTTAATCGACAAAATTCTTGGTAGTTTCATAAGAAGTGGACCGCTGGTCAGTTAAGGGAAGTGCCATCGATCGAAATAGGTGGTAATCAGATTGGGCGATGTCCGGAGAGTATGGCAGGTGAGGTAGACCTCCCATTTCAACGTTTCCTTGTATGTTTTCACGACTTTCGTGGCATGGGGTCGAGCATAGTCACGGTAATGGTGCCTTGTGATCGTTTTATTCGGTTTCAACAATTCATATTAGATAACACCACGTTGGTCCCACCAAATACAGAGCATGATCTTAGATCCATGAATATTTGGCTTCGCCGTTGATGTTGATGGCTGGCCGGGCTTACCCCATGAATTTTGCGCTTGGGATTGTCGTAATGGACCCACTTTTCATCGCCAGTAACAATACCATGCAAAAAACATTTCCTTTTCTGTCGTTGAAGCAGCTGTTCACATGAGAAAAAACGGTACTCAACGTCTCTCGGCTTCAACTCATATGGAACCCAATTTCCTTGCTTTTGTACCATTTCCAAGGCCTTTAAACGTTTGAAAACGGTTAATTCCTCGACATTCAATGTTTCTGCCAACATTTTGAGCGTTTGACACGAATCTTCATTGAGTCATTTCCCCAATTCTTCATCGTCAAACTTTTTCGGCTTTTTTGTGTTTTACATCAAAATCGTGTTTTTAAGCGTGGAAACCAATCAATCACTGTGTTCTTGATATAGAATATTCCCCATAAATTTCCACGGGCATGCGATGACTTTCGGGAGCGGTTTTCTTTGCAAAAAAGTGTCCCAAAAAAACTTTCCTCAAATGCTGATATGATATATGATGTATGATATACACACACAAACGAAATAATTTTAACTGATTCTGAAAGCTATTGAATGTATCTTTTAAATGACGTATATGTCATTGATATCTTTCCAGTGAATATGTCAATGGCGAATCTATTATTGGAGTCCGGAAATTAACTCAATATTTAATTATTATCTAAAAAGAATAATGCTGCGGACTAAAAGATTTATCCTGAGATAAGCTATAAGGTTCAAAGTTTTTTAAAATTAATATGCAGCTTATTTCATGTATTCAAAACTTTATTCTTTGAATAAACTTTTTTTGTAAATAAATTCACACAATATAACCTTGCATAGCAGTTGATTTTTGTTGCTCCCTTTGGGCACTTTTACCTTTTTGCCCCGTTGTTGGGGTTGCTCACATCGTTACTCGTGCATTCTTGCCTTGAAGCATCTATGCCAGACGAAGGGAAGTAACTTAAGACAACTCCCATATATCTATAAATTGCTTCATAAAGTTGGGGATATGTCAAAATCAACCAGCACTTAATGCTAACGCCACCTATTGACAAACTTGCACATCTAATACTTTAAAGCATCTCTTTAAATCGCAAAAAATTCTAAACTAGCCCAGATTCTTTAGATCCGTTTTTTTTTTTAAACACCACCAAATTCTATTGTCGGAATATCAAAATATATTGCATTTTAATAGTCACATTTATTATCATTTAAGCTTTACACATTTTTATTTGTAACATTTAAATTCAATTCCAAACTTTTTTACCAAAAAAAAAACTTTTTGCCTTAAACCAAAAAACAAGCCAAAAAAAAGAAAAAAAAATATGGTACATTTTTCAAAACAACTCGCTTTGCAAAAAAATGTAATAATATCTTTTCCACGAACATTGCCCGAGGACAGTTGTCCAAACAAACTGCAAAAAAGAATAAAACCTAAAACTAAAAAAAATACATTAAATATATATTCACATAGATACAAAACTAAGCGCTACACACACACACACACACAGATACAATTTTCTGTGCAGTTTTCACTGCATATTTCATAAAAGTCCTTGGGCCAAACGCAATAAAACAAAACACAACAAAAAAAAAAACCAACGAACTCAATTGCAACATAACGACAAAAATTTTATGTTCAGGCGCTTAGACAATGTAGTTACTAAAAAATACAAAAAAATAAAAATAAAACTAAATAAAAATTATTATAATAATAAAAAAAAAAACAATAAAAAATGTATATAAAAAAGAGTTGTAACAGATTTTGCATAGTTTATTTGCTTCCATATGTAAATTGTTGCTTGGCAGCAATCACTTGTTGCAAATGTTGCTAGCAACATGTTGCGCCGACGTCGCCGCTGACGTTGACGCCAACGCAGGCAGCACGCCTGGACTGGACTGCAGTTAGTGCAACTCGTGCGCAAATTCAAATGATTAGCTGGCAAGTCGAGAGTCGTTTTTATTCAACGGCTCTGAAGTGAGTGACTGGCCAAAACCCGCCTGTTGCTTCCGCTAGCACTCTCTTCCAGCCGGGGCTTTGGACGGACGACTCCTAAAGCAGTGGCGTAGTTGAGAGTTTGTTGATAATTCTAAAAAGGGAAGTTCTAGAACTGAAACTATATTTTATGTGGTACTTGATTAAGTAGAAGAATTGGTTAGGGTATTGGATAGGTATATAAGGTTTATAGGTATAAGCGAAGATATTTGGTTGCAGAAAGTCTTTGGATAACAAAGGCTCTTGGTCAGAAATCCCAGACACCGAAAGTTCTGACATAGCATCATTAGAAATCTCAGAAACCTTACATGCTGGGTTATTTTTGACCGCAGACTCAGATTTAATGACCCCAAAAACATAAAAAAGAGGATTAATGGATAGCCTATAGATAACAAATGCTCTCGGTCTGAAATCCCTGACCCCGTGTGTTCTGACGTATCATCACGTGCTGGTATATTTTTGAACTCGGACTCCGGTTCAGTGACTCATAAAACATAAAAAAAACTACATTTAAGAAATTCATAAGTTGAAAAAAATCGATATGGAGTTCTTGAATGTTATCTCAGAACCCTTTAGAGTTGTAAAATTTAAGACATCGAGTTCAGATTTTTAGTCAGCTGTGAAGTAGCTTTTGAGACAATATAACAATTTTTCTGCAGTCAATGCCAAAAATTCTACGTTTGGTCAAAATTTCTAAAAAAAAATTTTATTCTCTCTAAGGGAAATTATTTGTTATCTAAAATTCCTATTCTATTCTTTTTTCGCCATACGCATACAACATTTTTTGGAACACGTAATTTAATACGTAAAATTAATATACATATTCTTAAATATTATTTCCAAGACCTTTAGAATTGTGAAATTCCAGAAATCGGGTTAAAATTTCTTTTAGTCAGCTGCGAAGTAGGGTTTTCGACAAGATAACATTATTTCTGGAGTAAATGTGATAAGTACTATGTTTCGTAAAAATTTCTAAACAAATGGATCCTTTTATAGTCTTTTAGTCAAATTAATTGATCTTTAGTATACAAAGATTTCATTAAAGATGACAAAAAATTCTTTTTGTAATCTTATTGCACTATATCCATAATGCATTTTTTGGGATAAGTAATTTTAATGTACCAAAAAATAGTATACCCGATTGGTACCAGCTCACAAATTGTTGACGAAGTTCCATTTAATTTTAATAAAGATTTTTAAATTTGAATAAAGTAAGCAAAAAATTTCGGTGCTTACTTCCACTTAAATTTAGGGAAATTAATTTTTCTGAAAGTGTCTTGGGCAAATAAAAAGAAAATTTTTGGGAAATTTATTCAAATACACTAAAATAAAGTGAGCTTAAGAAGAAAGAATGTGGAGTGCTTCAACGGGCAATCAAAATAAAATATAAATGATTAGGGCTATTAAAAAGGAAATTTATGGGAAGTTTTTTCCAATCCACTAAAATGAAGTAAGCTGAAAAATAAAATATATTGAGAACTTCAACAGGCAATCAAAATAAAATATTGAGTGAGCTCAAGAAGGGCAATTAAAAAGGAAATTTTTGGAAACTTTGTTCAAATCCACTAAAATGAAGTGAGATCAAGAAGAAAGAATATTGAGTGCTTCAACAGGCAATCAAAATAAAATATTTATAATAAGAGCCATTGAAAAGGAAATTTAAAAATTTTTGGGTTTGTTCAAATCTACTAAAATATAGTGAGCTCAAAAGAAAGAATATTGAGATTTCAACAAGCAATCAAAATAAAAAATTGATAATCAGGGCAATTAAAGCGGAAATTATTGGAAATTTCTTTAAATCCACTAAAATATAGTGAGCTCAAAAAAAAGAATATTGAGTATTTTAACAGGTCTGAAATTAAAAAATAATTGTTAAAAATAGAATAATAATATTTAATCAAAATAAAATATGATCAACATAAAAAAAAAACGTGGACTAGTTACAGACGGGTCGTTTCGAGTTCTACCGATTTTGAGCCTATTTTAAGCTTCTGTTAAAATGAGTCTAGGTTAAAAAGCAGTCTGAAGGCCTCTGTTACTCTTGCTAAATATACTATATTCTTTATAACTAAGAAATAATATCGATCAGAAAAACTAAAAAGAAATAAGTATAACTGCATAATGATTTTGGAGACTTTATTCGTGGATCTTCAGCGTAAAAAGGGTTTAAAATTATTTAAGTCAGAGATTAAAAAATCTTCTCTCTAACTTTCTAAGGGGCTTGGAAAAAATGCTTCCATTGGGAAAAAGCGATTCTATAAAAGTTAAATAGGCGCTCCTAGTAGAAACAATTTCTGCTCCTAGCTCTATTATCGAGAGATGGGACAGTCGGATAGATGGCGTTGGGGGTCGTTACTTGTTTCCTTTTAGGTGTTATACCTTGGAGTCCAAAGTAAAAGGTAAAGAAATTTAGATCTCGTTCCTGCTTACTGTTCCTTGAAGTTAGATGCTGAAGTATTTAAAAAATTAAAAATAAAAGTATTTTAATTTTTAATTTGTGTGTAAGGTATCAAAATCTTAAATGCATTTTTGTCATCTGATCTTAAGTCTAAATTTTTTTTCAAACGCAACTTGTTAGTCAGAGTTGTGCCTGCATAGAACAGTTTAAAGAAGAAGAACAAGAGCCCTAGCTGCAAGATTTTCAAAATAAAAGATTTTCTCTTTTGATAGAACTAGTTTGTAAGAAAAATTAACCTTCGTAAAAAAGAGTTTTTTAAGGGTAATTTTGGTTCGAGAAACACGAAGTACATTTTTTCGAAAAACATATTTTTAAGCACTTGTCTAAGTGATTCGTTAATATCTCGTGGATTCTCAATAACCCTTAAATTTGTTAACTAGTGCAATAGGCCAAAGTTTATTTTTGTTGACTAGTGTAAACAATTGATCATCCTTCTTCGTTAACTCTCACGAGTGTTGATTCCCTAAAAGCACCCTTCTGGACTACGCCACTGCTATATAGTATATGGTTTACTTGACTCTTGTGCGTTTTTTTTTTCCTGTTGCTTTGGCCAATTGGCTGTCGGGCATTTTCACAGTTGGCGCGTTGCTGGCTTAAAAGACAAAAAGAAAAAAAGAAATAAAGTGAAAAAAAAAACTTGCAACTAAATTCATTTTGTGTTGTAAGCCAACATTTTTCTTCTACTTGGCATCACTCAAATGTCTAACTGTGGGTGCCTGTTAGCCTGTTTTCCTGCCTTTTAGCCCGGTTTGCTCTATGTGAGTGTGTGTGAGTGCGTCTGTATTTGACTTGTTTTTAGCCATTTCTATTTGCCTCTCTTTTGTTGTAGTTTTTTTCTGTTTTTTTTTGGTCTCTGCAGCAATTTTGTTGTTGCCACCGCTGGCATAGAAATTCGCCTCTATTGACAGTGACCATAATTTGTTTGTCTAGCCCCAGCCAACAATTGCTAAAAGTTGCAACCGTTTCTTAGTTTCTTATTTTCTTCTTTTGTTGAAGTCTTAAATATTAGTTTGTTGAAATTTGTTTTTGTTTTGTCTTTTTTTTCTTCTTAACAACATTTTGCGTTGTGTCTGTTCCAGTGTCCGTTGACAGTTATAAATGAGCGGTTGGGCAAAGAGCAACAGTTCCAAGTTTGGCCAAAACTGAATAGACTGTAGAATTAATTTGCAGTTTCAGAACTTTAAAGCAGTAGTATTAGGTAGCCAAAAGATCTTTGTAACATGGTCGAGAGATAAATAATAATTGCAGTGGTCAAGCGTGGCATGAGCTATGGTGATGGAATTAGTGGATCGGGTTACTGGCAGAGATTAGAGGGGAAGTTTGTGATTAACTGGAAAATAGGGGGTTCCAAGTTTGGTGATCAGTAAGATTTGAAAAGGAAACAGGATGCCTGATAGCAAAGACTTAGATAAAAAAATAATATTAAGGAGTTTTTAGGGAGTGTAAAAAAAAAGTTTCGATTTAGAAAATGTATGTAATATCCTGAAGGGGCTTCTGCGCCACTGTATAGTATGTACATGTACTACTTTTTAAATTGATCTATTCGGCTTTTATTATTGTAACATTTAAAATTGATCATATTTGCTATGATATTTACGTGTTTTTTTTTTTTTATTCTAAATACTGAATATTCATCGATCTATCATATGAATATCATATTAGGTTGTCAAAAAAGTCTTGCGGTATTTCCGCAAGCTTGTCTTTGCAAGCGCGTAGTTCTAGTTGTATTCGTCGCATCGGTTCACGCTAGAGCTTTTTGGAAAGCTCTTTTCACGTGCTAACACGTGTTTGATTAATTGTTGTTTGCTTTTAGTCATTCGTGAGTTATAGCGTCGCAAACATGGAGCAAAATAAAGAGAAAATACGGCATATTTTACAGTACTACTACGATAAAGGCAAAAATGCATCTCATGCTGCCAATAAAATTTGTGCAGTTTATGGACCCGATACAGTTTCCATTTCCACCGCACAACGATGGTTTCAACGTTTTCGTTCTGGTGCAGAGGTGATCGAAGATGCGCCACGGTCCGGAAGGCCTGTTTTCGAAAATTGCGATAAAATCGCTGAATTGATCGAAAGAGACCGGCATAGTAGCAGCCGTAGCATCGGCCAAGAGCTGGGCATGAGTCATCAAACCGTTATAAACCATTTGAAGAAGCTTGGATTGAAAAAGATGCTCGATGTATGGGTGCCACACGACTTGACGCAAAAAAACATTTTTGACCGTATGGATGCATGCGAATCGCTTCTGAATCGCAACAAAATCGACCCGTTTTTGAAGCGGATGGTGACTGGCGATGAAAAGTGGGTCACTTACGACAACGTGAAGCGTAAACGGTCGTGGTCGAAAAGCGGGGAAGCTGCCCAGACGGTGGCCAAGCCTGGATTGACGGCCAGGAAGGTTCTTCTGTGTGTTTGGTGGGATTGGCAGGGAATCATCCACTATGAGCTGCTCCCCTATGGCCAAACGCTCAATTCGGACCTGTACTGCCAACAACTGGACCGCTTGAATGCAGCACTCATGCAGAAGAGGCCATCTTTGATCAACAGAGGCCGAATTGTCTTCCATCAGGACAACGCCAGGCCACACACATCTTTGGTGACGCGCCAGAAGCTCCGGGAGCTCGGATGGGAGGTTCTTTTGCATCCACCGTATAGTCCGGATCTCGCACCAAGTGATTACCACCTATTTCTGTCTATGACGAACGCGCTTGGTAATCGGAAGTTGTCCACAAGAGAGTCCTGTGAAAATTGGCTCTCCGAGTTTTTTGACAATAGGGAAGCGAGCTTCTATAAGAGGGGCATTATGAAGTTGGCAACTCGTCATCGAACAAAACGGCGCATATTTGACTTAAATCGCATTATTATAACCAAAATTATGAACAATTGAAAATTCAATAAAAATACCGCAAGACTTTTTTGACAACCTAATATATATATCCCATATATGTCATATCTAGTACAGAATGAAGCTATCTGAATGTGAGTCTAAAAGTGAGTTTTAAAAACTGAATTGGTCTTGAGCTTTTGGTTTTTTTGATTAATTATTGAGTTATCGATAAATGAAGGATTTTTTCAGAAATCATATCTTGTTAATGTATTGCGCTATTTAAAAATTGTATTTTAGTAATAAAAAAAAAAAATCGGGTTTTAAAACAATATTGGACTTCCAATTATAACTTATGTTTTTTAATCTCGAAATTTTTTTTTTACTACATTTTCTGATTATATAAGGATAAGGTGGACGTTTCTTCAAGAAGTTATATATCATATAAATGAATTAAGCTAATAAAATAATTTATTTTTCTAACGAAAGATAAATCTAAGTATAAGAAGTGGGCTTTAAAATTCAAATTGGACTCATAAAGTTTGGTTTTTTCTTGGCCGTTGTTTTTATTTCCGTAATTTTTTTTTAAACTGAATAATGTGATTATTTTTCGAGTTATCGATATGATAAACGTTTCTTCAGAAATTATTACGCGTAAATGAATTACAGTTACAGTTATTTATTTTTCTAAGAATAAAAAACTGGCTTTAAATAAAAATTAACTTTGATACATTTTTTTATCTTTTATTTCTTAACTTTTTTTTTTCTGAATATTCTGATTATTTATAGAGTTATCGATAAGGTGGACGCTTCTTCCAGAATTCAAATCTCGTAAATGAGTTAAGCTATTAACATAATTAATTTTTCTATCAAAAAAACGACTAAGTATTAAAAAACAGAGCTTTAATAATTTTAACTATTTGGGCTTTAGCATTTTTTTTAAAACTTGATTATTTATTAAGTTATCGATTAGATGAATGTTTTCCCGAGAAATCGTGTCTTGAGAAATCATACCTACAATTGGTTTATTTTTGCAATATAAGACAAATCGGAATCTTAAAAAATAGTTTTTTAAAAAAAATTTGGGCTTTTAAAGCCGAAGGCCTTTTTTTGTTTAGAATTTTAGTTAAGTTAGTTTTTTTAATTTACTTAACTGTATTAAATAAATAAATAAATTATAGCTTTTGTTTTTTTAACTTCTCAAATTTTTGTTTGGACATTGCTTCAAGAAGTCATATCTCATTAAACAATTAAGATAATAAAATAATTTATTTATCTAAAGAAAGAAAAATATATAGATATAAAAAATTGGGGTTTAAAATCCAAATTAATCTTATAAAGTTAGCTTTTTTCTATAGGTTTTTTTATAGCCCCATGAAATATCTGATTATTTATAATCTTTCAATATGGTGGATTTCA